>JAECUM010008345.1:0-124013 GCA_016617855.1 Megalonaias nervosa | reverse complement strand
GTGCTTTAGATTACTTGGCCACCTGTGTCCCTGGATATATGAAGAAATTACTCACTCTCATTACAAACCCTTATAATAAAGATTACTTATTGTACCTTGTTTTTTTACATTCTTTGTTTTATGGATTTCGGTTAGTTGGGTCAAGTGATTGAACCTGACAAATGTTATCTGCTGTGTTTGTTTTTGTCTAATCATACATTAAATGAACTGAATAAGAACTCCACTATAATGGGTAATTTGAAATACTTTTACCTGCTACGTATAGATACTTGCTTACTAAGTTCATATGACAGTCACCTGACCAATCTGCTGAGTCTCAAGTTGAGGTACATGACTAATATAACCAAAACTTTCAAATATGTGAACAAGGAAACATTGCAACTGACTCATTGCTGGATCTTATGAACAGCCAGATGTAGCCATGAAATTCCAAATGGTGACAGGAGGTGCTCTTTGTAAAAAGTAT
Source organism: Megalonaias nervosa (assembly GCA_016617855.1). NCBI lineage: Eukaryota > Metazoa > Mollusca > Bivalvia > Unionida > Unionidae > Megalonaias > Megalonaias nervosa. Next base: position 123,547 of record JAECUM010008345.1, on the reverse strand, counting down.
GTCACAACTTTAACTGGGATCACCCCTCTCATACATGCAATTATGGACATATAAACACATTAATAAAACAAAAGATCCCTGAAACGGACACTGCTTTGACTTTATAGCTGGCCATGATGTGGGAATTTTATCTATACTGAGACAGTTGACTTGTTTCCAAACTGTATGTCCATCTGCAGTGAAAGCAGGTAACAAGGTGATTGACCAAGAAATCCTGATAGTATACCTAACATACAATTGCATAAAAAAAAAAAAAAAATCAACACATACCTTACTATGGATAGAATGACCAACAAAAATAAGTTGATATTCAGTTTAAAATAAACTTTGGTGCTGTTGTCATTTTCTTAAAAAATTTCCCCATATGCAACTCTGTGAATTTCGAACACTTTTCAGACAGTAAATGTGATTTTAAAACTGTTTTATAAATAAGTTAATTACACCATTAGTTCATTTATCAATATTACTTTGAATGAATTCTATCTCTGATACATAGAAAATCTACATGGATAGATGAGAGTACTTACTCTTTATCCCTTCTTAAGACAGTCAAGATGGATTCTATTATTGGACACTTCCATAAAGAGATGAGATAAAATAATTTTATTCATTGCACAAATTATATCACAAACAAACATTAAGTAAATACATAAAATAGTTTCAAAAAACCTACAATATGTAAATTATGTTAATTTACCCATGGCACACAACAGCTCCCATCACTACCATAATTGCTCAGTCCTACAGGGCCAACATGGCAGATCACATATGCAGAGACCACTCTTTTTCAGCATGTATCAAAGACGTGGTGTTTCTCTGTATCTTGATATAATTGGTGTTGAAATAATTTGTGTGTGAAACAATGTAGGTATTTTTTATTGACATTTTAGTCACATGAAATTCACTGAGAAACAGATGCAGATATCATTCAGGTACTGAGCTGAATGAACTATATAATCAATACCGACATCAATGTCACTTCCACATATATTTCGAACATTAAGAAAACCAGGTGAAGTTTAAATGGGACTAAATCTATAATGAATTATTTACAAATTAACCCATGAACCACCTAAATTTACTAAGTCATTCTGATAGAAAAATACTTTATAAAATCATGAGTTTGAACATTACACTATGATTTTCAATAATGATACCAGGAGTCATCCATATGATACGCATTTGAAGGAGTTATTCTTTGCTATCAGCAGCAAACTTGTACATTTAATTTATGCTGATAAGACATCTATCCAACACATAGTCAGGCCTGTATTCCCTCTTATAGGAAAATCTTTCTCAAATATGACATTTTTTTCTGATTGAGAGAAGAGGAAATAAAATCGTTTTCCATTTGGGCTTATGAGTAATCATTCTTCTTATCATGGAAACGATGAACATATTGATATCAACCATATTAAGGCCACCTTCATGATAATCTTCACTATTAACATTTCTTTAAATTTTGTCTCTTGTCCCATTCCACATATCTTATGCAAAAAGAGAATCTAATTCTTGGAGTACATTTTGAGAAGGAATTGGTGTATTCAGACTGACAGATAAGTACATTTTGAGGATTTCATATATTCAGTAATAGATGAGTATATTGTGGGGAGGATTTGGTGAATTCAGTAACAGATGAGTACATTGTGAGTATTTGGTATATTCAGTAACGTATGAGTACATTGTGAGGATTTGGTATATTCAGTAACAGATGAGTACATTTTGAGGATTTCATATATTCAGTAATAGATGAGTATATTGTGGGGAGGATTTGGTGAATTCAGTAACATATAAGTACATTGTGAGGAGGGTTTGGTGCATTCAGTAACGGATGAGTACAATGTAAGGATTTGGTGTATTCAGTAACAGATGAGTACATTGTGAGGAGGATTTGGTATATTCAGTAACAGACAAGTACATTGTGAGAATTTGGTATATTCAGTAACAGATGAGTACATTGTGAGGACTTGGTGTATTCAATAACAGATGAGTACATTGTGAGGATTTGGTATATTCAGTAACAGATGAGTATATTGTGAGGATATGGTATATTCAGTAACAGATGAGTACATTATGAGGATTTGGTATATTCAGTAATAGATGCATACATTGTGAGGATTTGGTACATTCAGTAACAGATGAGTACATTTTGAGGATTTCATATATTCAGTAATAGATGAGCACATTGCGAGGAGGATTTGGTGAATTCAGTAATAGATGAGTACATTGTGAAGAGGACTTGATGTATTTAGTAACAGATGAGTACAATGTGAGGATCTGGTATATTCAGTAACAGATAAGCACATTGTGAGGAGGATTTGGTGTATTCAGTAACAGATGAGTACATTTTGAGGATTTCATATATTCAGTAACAGATGAGTACATTGTGAGGAGGATTTGGTGTATTTCGTAACAGATAAGTACACTGAGAGAAGGATTTGGTATGCTCAGCAACAGACAAGTACATTGTTAGGAGGATTGGTATATGTAATAACAGATAAGTATATTTTAATAATGACAAAATTATAATGACCATAATTTTACATCCTAGACATGATTTTCATTCAACATATCCTGTGAAACATTCCTTCCAAGTTGGATCAAAATTGGCCAAGGCATTGCAGAGGAGTCAAAAATGAGTATTCTAAGAACATGTATTTGCTAAGAAAGTCACAATGTTGCTAGGAAAGATACAATGAAAACAAGTTTGCCTCAGCATGTACTAAGAAACATTCATACCATGTTTGACTAAAACAGAGTCAGCCATTCAGGAGATGATGCTGAATATATGTTTTCCATACTGTTGCTGTGGAAGCCAACAAAGACAAAACTTCAATCCAGCATGTCTAAAACATTTCTACCAAGCTTGAATGAAACTGGCTCAGATGTTTTGGAGAAGCTAAAAATACATTTTCAATGTAGTTGCTATGGAAGCAACAATATTGCTAGGGAAGCCACTCTGGACACAATTTTGATAGTGCATGTTGTATCAAGCATTCCTACCAAGTTTGATCAAAACTGACTCAACCATCTGGGAGAAGATGTTGAAAATAGGTTTCCCAACTGGTTGCTAAGCAAGCCACATCACTGCTTGGGGAGCCACCACAGTTACAATTTTTTATATAAGATATGCCTACCAAGTTTAACAAATTTAAGCTAAACAGTTCTTAAGAACAAGTTGAAAACAGGTTCCGTTTTGGCTGTTGTGGAAGCCACACTGATGCTAGTGGAGCAACCCTGAAAAAAATCTTGCTGCAGCACATCCTGAGAAACATTTCTACCAAGTTTGATTGAAACTGGCTTACATGCTTGTGAGAAGAAGTCAAGAATATGAATGTTGATAAATGAAGGACAATGCAGGATAAATCATACACTCAAGGCAAAACCATACACTTAAGTGTCCTTTTTGGCCAGGTGAGCTAACAAAAACAAATGTTTGTCAGTTCTGATATACATTTATTACCTGCCACCCTATTTTCTGAAACAAACTAGTCTGAAAAGCATAAACAGTGTGTGTTATAAAATTCCCCAATAAACTGTACAAGCAAACTAATATTCTGTAATAAACTTTATTATTGTTACAGTTGCATGCTTTGTAATTATTTTTCTCAACCAAATTATTACAACAAGATTTTAAAATCAGGTGTCTTTTTAAAATGTCTGTTTTTGGAAAATAGAATTTATTTTCCTAAGGCAAGATTAACAAGAGTACCATAATCACCACATTGCATACCCACCCCATGTGTAAATGTCCTCTTTGAAGATAACTGAAATTTATCTGCAGAACCACTTTTCTTCTTTCAGTCACAGTGACTACGACCTTGAAGCTGACCCCAAATCAACAGGCCTTTTCCTTGCCCCAAGTGTAAGCCATCAACAAAATTTAGTCAAGGTCTGTGATGTAGAACTAATGTTATTGTGTGAAAACCATATTTCTTTTGTCAGTCACCATGACCATGACCTTTGACCTTTTGACACTAAAATCAATAGATTTCATTCTTACACCAAGTGCAATCCACTGACAAAATTGGTAACCATAGATGATGGAGAACTTAAGTTATTGTGTGGAAACTATTTTCTTCTTTCAGTGCAGTGACATTGATCTTTGACCTTTTTGAACACAAAACCGATTGGGTTCTTCCTGCCCAAAGTGTAAACAATCCTTATACTTTGGCAACTGTTGACAGTGGAGAACTGGAGTTGTTGTTCTTAAACTGTTTTTCTTCTTTCAATCACAATGACCTTAACCCATTACCTTTTGACCCTGAAATCAATAGGGTTCTTCCTCCCCATGTGCATACTAGTCATAAAGTTTGGTAAAGGTTGATGATGGACAACTCTAGTTATTGTGTGTGGAAACCAAACTGATGACAGACAGATTAAAAACATCACAAACATAATGCACTCCACCTCATGGTTAACATAAAAAAAACAAGCTGACAACTGGAACTAACTTGATGTGTCTGTTGTTCAAGTTTTTCCCTCTCATTTTTAGCTGCCATTTCTTCCATTAACCTTAAGGACTTCTTCTGAACTTCTTCTGTTTCCTTGGCAAGGGAGAGGTCATGAAGTGCCTTTTGTAACTGCTCCTATAAAAAAATGCCCATAATATATATATATATATATATATATATATATATATATATATATATATATATATACACACACACACACACACACACACACACACACACACAAAGAAAATAGGTTACGGAGGATGATCTGTTGTAAGGCAATACCACGACAAAAACTAGACAATCAAATGTACAGTAAGTTAACAAGAAAACAAGAATTACTTATTGTACTATCATCTACTAAAACTTTTAATCCTAGATAATAAATTTTTATTTAAAAATTAACATTTATTCAAACAGGTTACCTTACTGAGGGTCAAAGGTGAGCAGGACATTATTTTATTGCATTACTTGGCAGTGTTCTTAACAGGGATTTAGGCAATTTTTAAATGTAACATTATCATTTATATTATCTACTTGTTTTTGTAACTAAGAATCTTCCCCTATAAAGAAAAGGCTGTACTAACATACTAACTGTACATAAGCCTTACAGTGCTTATCAACTTGTGTACATTACAGTGCTTATCAACTTGTGTACATTACAGTGCTTATCAACTTGTGTACATTACAGTGCTTATCAACTTGTGTACATTACAGTGCTTATCAACTTGTGTACATTACAGTGCTTATCAACTTGTGTACATTGCTGACCTTTAAATTAAATTTTGAAAACTGAAGTCAAACATTGTACCTTGATATGTAAAGATTTTAACTGAGATCACTATTAAAATTATATTAAATTCTGGAACCTGATTTAGTTCTCTATGCTTTTTCATTAATGTTTTAAATTTTTCCACAATATTCAGAGCTGCCATTTTGTTTATCAGTATGGTACAAATCACCGTAAGTGTATTCTTTTGGATGTAAACAAGGCAAGGCCATTGCCATTATAAAATCAATGTTAAGTGAACAATAATGTAAAGACATCTAGTGGAATGTGGCTGTTGTCCATTGAGCACTTAACTGTGAAATAAAGCTGGTATCAGAAGAAAATTCATGCACAGTCATGGTCAAAATGTTTATTACATACAACTCTGTTCAACCAAAAATACCATCTGCTCTCTGCATTAGACAGTTATTCACTATGAAAAAGGGCATTTATAAAAATAATCTTCACTGGGAATCACATAAAGTGCCCATTATAAAAAGGTATTTTGCCTGCTTGATTGATTGACTGGATTACTGTCGCATGCACCCAACTGGACATGTGTGATGAGTTTATGCCTGCACAGCAGGCTGATTAATTGATCGTGGGGGAAGGAAGAAGAGCCACATCCCTGACACTTTTATGCACCAAGGTGTGCTATTAATTTGGTCCGTTTTCAGTGCACTACTAATGCTCCACAGGACATATGATTGGCAGGAATAGTAACACGCATAATATATTGTAATCTCCATAAAGGTATTTATGAAGTTTAAATAAAATAATATCCTGATTACAGTGTAAAAACTTTAATATAAATCATATGCTAGATGAATGACTATTTATTTCTTTTTAAAAGAATGCTTAACTCTTTTAAGACTCAGCATGATATGTGTGTGCAACATGCAATATCATTTTTGAGATAGTGACATGGTTGTCTATGTGTATTTTGAGATAGTGACATGGTTGTCTACCTGTATTTTGAGATAGTGACATGGTTGTCTACCTGTATTTTGAGACAGTGACATGGTTGTCTATCTGTATTTTGAGATAATGACAAGGTTGTCTACCTGTATTTTGAGATAAAGACAAGGTCGTCTACCTGTATTTTGAGATAGTGACATGGTTGTCAACCTGTATTTTGAAATAGTGACATGGTTGTCTATCTGTATTTTGAGATAGTGACATGGTTGTCTACCTATATTTTGAGATAGTGACAAGGTTGTCTACCTGTATTTTGAGATAGTGACATGGTTGTGTACCTGTATATTTAGGTTCATTTTCACCATGATTTTATTTCATTCATTTGCAGTCAGTCAGTGTTTTAGTTCTAAAATTTTGTTTGTCATAATGTTTTCTCTCATCGAAGTGGGTGGAAGGGAGACAAAAAGCATGGGAGGATCGTGCAGATTTGGGAGATAAATGTACAACACATATGCTTCACTATAATATATTGTGAATGAAATCCTAAAATCCTAAATGTTCTATCGCTTCCAAAAGTTCTGAGTATTCCGAATGAATTCCAAAGTAATTCTGGATCATAGTCAGTAATATTCTGATGTGTCAACAGTACAGATGAAATCACATTAAAATATAATCCAAAAGAATTCCAATTCAGCAACAAATCCAAATGTCTTTGAATGTTCCACAGTAATTCCAAACTACTATTATTCCAATTTCTGAAGTATTTCAAGCACTGTAATTCCAACAAATATTATATTAAATAAATGAATTCCTCTCAATGGTAATAATACTAAGAATGTCTATTTCTAAGTAATAATTCTCTAATACAGAATGCTAACATTTGACTGAATCATCTTGTCATTTTGAAATCACTCTTGTCAGTGAACATTTATAACACCGACCAATAAGGAATTGGGTCAGCTTGGCCTCTTACAAGAACTTGTATCCTTGTCAGATCACATAATGTTTACTCATACTAACAGTGTAACTCAACCTTGAAACCCTTGAATAAACAATAGATGTACTATACATAACTTAAATTGCAGACTTTGATCATTGGATATTAGTACTAAAAATGTCATTAAGAAAATAAATCTTAGAAAAACCATTATTAAGAAAATAAATCTTAGAAAAACCATGATTATAAAAATAATACACATAATATAGATATACATAACAGTAGAACTGCATATACTTGCTGTTAAGTTGTTGATCTAACAACAAGCTGCATAAATCCAGAGCTGTCAACACACCAGCAGATCTGGATCTATGTAGTTTGTTAGGAGTCATTAGTAGAACACTGACATTCTTCTGTTACCATATTATGTGATGGCAGATCAGTGTCTGTATTATTTGCAGTTGACGTAACTTGTATGTGAATATATAAGGTACTTCACCATAACAAGTAATCTTGTAGATTTCATCTCATTTATAATATTCATCTCTTGCCTTTCTTTTTCCACCAGATGCACTGATGATAAGACTCACGCACAATACAGTAAAATGATGGATTATTGGGATGTGATGGGGGACTGCCTGGAAAACCAGTCATCTGGATAACTGATTTTATTCAACTGGGGATTTTACATTTTAAGGGGATATGCTGGATGTCGGTATAAACAAATAATCCAGATAACTGGCATTTTATTGTAATATTACATGTAGTGTCATGCATTAAATACTGCATATGATGGGATGCCTGCATCAACATTATGGTCAAAACTGGCACTCAGTCAAACTGTAAAATCTTGACAATAAGCACATATGTGAAAATAAACATATACTAGACAGTAAGTGCATATGTGTAAATAAGCATATACTGGACAGAAAGTACATGTGCATAAAAAAACTTATACTGGACAATAAGAACATATGTGAAAAAAACCTTTTTGTTTTTCTTTCAGTTAGTAGCTGACCTTTAAACTCAAACAGGTTTCTTCCTGATCCCAAGTTCATGGTTTACACACAAATGTAGTAACTGTACTTCCTGATCCCAAGTTCATGTTTTACACACAAATGTAGTAACTGTACTTCCTGATCCCAAGTTCATGCTTTACACACAAATGTAGTAACTGTACTTCCTGATCCCAAGTTCATGCTTTACACACAAATGTAGTAACTGTACTTCCTGATCCCAAGTTCATGCTTTACACACAAATGTAGTAACTGTACTTCCTGATCCCAAGTTCATGCTTTACACACAAATGTAGTAACTGTACTTCCTGATCCCAAATTCATGCTTTACACACAAATGTAGTAACTGTAGATGATGGACAACTGAAGTTATCATGCAGAAAATATAAGTTAATGAACAGAGGGACAGAAGGACAAAATACCTTCCATCAGAAGGCTGGATTATATAAAAGGAAGAAGAAAATGGCTTTAAGAAAGCAATTAAACATCAGCTAATTAATCACTGTGAATCAGATGAATCATCACAAACTGTATTAATTATGATTCATCTAGCAATGTTGCTTCAGCAGGTTATAACCAAAGTGTTTGCAGGGCCATAAAACAATACACTATATCCCATCTAGGATGGCCTGTAGGGGTATTTACTTTAACAATCATTCTCAGTGTAGACATGTACTTGTGTCTCACTCATGATGGACATTTTTGTCCAAAGATGGCAGACAACTATCATTCATGATAAATTACTCCAAGGATACATATGAGAAAATTACTTCCATTCATCAGATTCTGGAAGCAATATATTGAGAAATTAGTATTTGAAAAAATTTGCATTTAAAAAATAAAACAAGTGATGAAATGAATCCAAGAAGGTAATGCATTGATCCTTCTCAGAAATACGGAACTTTAATCAAAGTGTCAAAAAGAAACATGACAGAATTGGATGAGATCAATTTGCAATTCAAACGCTGTAAAACTTGGTAACATTAAGGGCACAAAATATCTGCACTAAAGACTTTGAAGCAAATTTAATATGCTGTCATCCAATTTCTCAGATTAAATCAGACCAAAAGTCTCCTTATATTCACCACATAAAAACTCCACATTGTGCTGTGATTTCAATCTTCCTGGAATATTGTATTATTCTAAAATCATGACATCAGTTGCACTCCAAGAAACTGCTAAAATTTCAAGAGCTGCAGATTAAAGCAAATTCGAGACTTGTTACCATAAATAACCTAATTAAATTGACCCTTAAATTTTCTGGATATCCTATTTTCCAAATTTTTGATAATCTTAAATGGTATTACAAAAACTGCAGACAATGAGTACATTTGTTTAAAGCCAGCAAAACACAAAAAAATTCACCGAAATTAAGGAATGTTTACCTGTACTTAAAAACTGGTGACTGAGTATTCAATAATCTGGTTATAAAACTGCTTGTATCTGGGTTATTATCTTTGTTTTCCCTTTCCAGTCAACTAAAATGGGTTATATATCGGTGATAAAGTGGCAAACACCTCCAACACATGACCTTCACAAGTTTCTGAAGTAACAATTTTATTCAGTACCATACATCCCTTGCTAACTTCATTTTGGATGTACACAGATTGTCTGGTCCTCATACCTATAATTGGAGTACAAAAAATAATGGTATTCTGCAATACAATTCTGAAGCATTCTAAGTGATTGACTCCATTACTTGTTCAGGGCAATCATCAAAACATTTGGAGTTTTAGTGCTGAGGCAGAAGTTCTGAAGTAAAATATGGATTATATTTCAGTTTTTCAGAGGTATGATAATATGAAGGGATACATTCTGTTGTCATTATGAAACAATATTTATTTTTAAAGAATTTGTAGGCAGTTAATTTAGAGACTTATCTCCAAATGGAGAATAGTATCTCAGATGGTTATAGATTTACAAAGAAAAAGAAAAACAAACATCAGAAATGTGATCAGAAGTATTTCATTATTAAAGGATACTGACATATAATCGGGCAAGTGTTCTTCAGGCAAGCAGGGATATAATTCAGGCAAGCAAGGACATAATTTAAACTAGTTTACCTTCCCAGACCACTTCTTACTAGCACAGAACATTAACAAATGATTATCACAATAAAGTTATTACAGTAATTTTCTGGACAAAATAATCATGAAAACTGATTATGTATTTTCATTATTACACAAATGATCTGGATATAATAAAAAATTAAATATTTTTTTGAGTCCAGATATTTGGGTCAATGACAGTACCTGAAAGAGCCGACTCAACTCCGACTCAAGTAAAAGAGCTGTATAGTATATATATATATATATATATATATATATATATATATATATATATATATATATTTTTATAGTAAAATACCTATCATTGCTTTGTCCCACCCACTCTCCTAAATCTGGTAGTCTCTCTGGTTTAGTCCCAGGGGTAAGAATAGACAGAAAACAATTCAAGTTGCATATATGAATTCATCTTTATATGCCCATTTAGTGCATATATTGTCACAGGGTATAGATAAAAAAAAATTCAAGTTTCCCTGGTGTCTGATTCTGCAGGAAAACCAAGTCAGCTCCCAATCCTCTTGAGTCATTAGGAAGAACACAACTTGCGTCCCTCCCTCTGTTCAACTTCCACAATGTGAGATGACGAAGTCAGTCTGTGGACTGGAACAGTGACCTCTAGTATGTGGCCAACGAGTGCAACTCTCTTTCTTCCCTATGGGAGTGGAGAGGGTGCTGCATCTCCTTCATGGGAGCATGAGTCACTCTCCAACAGCTTATAAACTCAATAGGGAGGGGTACCATGGGCCTTATGCATCTGACCCAGAAGTGCTCTAAGCCCCAACAGACTTAGCTATGGATCCTTTACTAACTCTCTGGATGGGCTTTTTGAGTCTCCAAAGAGACTGACCCAATCCTGCTCTGAGCTTGTAGGGACTCAGCCATGGATCCTTTACAAACTATCTTGAAAGGCCTTATGGACCTTATGAGTCTCCAGAGAGACTGATAAAGTTCTGATCTGAGCCATGAGGTTAGCAGTGATGGATTCTTTACTAACTCTCTTGGTAGGGGTCCTGTAGGCATCAAAGAAACTGAATCAATCCTTGGGACCCAAGGTTCTCAGGGATGGAAAAATCATGAAAATTCTGAAGATGAGGAGGATGCATTTCTTCTGACTTTGTACAATTGTCTGTGTTCAGTGATGGTCCCAACCTCATTTGACCACAGAGAACAAAAAAGGTCAGCCAAGTGTTCTTAAGCTTTGTCTCTTGAACATCTCCATGAAGAAAAATTTTGAAAACAAAAACAAATCTTGCATAACCAAATAATGTCTATGAATCTGAGTAGAAACCAAAATGAACACAAATTAAAACACCAATACTTCTCCTGCCCAGTGAGTCTCTATTAAATATGAATCAAAACAACAACTGAAAGATGTTAGCAATATGTAAATGGTGACAAAGAAGGCAAAAAGACCCCAGCAAAGTAAACTGAATCAACTTAAAAAGAAATACTATTCTTTAAAGGCAATATAAAATAAAAAATCTGCAAATGACAATACACATAATAGAATATGCAAACTGGTGTGAGGCATACTTCCATAAGCAGAACTCTGCAAAAATTAATATAACATATATTATAAACTTTTGGAGATTCATATCTTGACCAAATTAAGGCAAGGGGAAACCAGACTGGTAGGGATAGGGAGACAACACCTACCCCCAGAGTGAAAAAAAATGAATCAAATAAACTTACGTGCAATAACAAATGTTGAGAAAGTAACCCTAAACCCTGTATGTGTATGGGTAGGGGTAAGCTAATGGTGAGGTTAAGAAAAACTCTAACCAAAAATTGTCAAGAACTCTCAAGAAAGCTTAATTCCAACTATGAAAAACACTTGGACTGCTGATAAATACAATAAGAATTATATTATATGTAATTAAAATGCACAATGCGTGCAATGAAATACAAAGGAAAAGAATTTTTCATTGAGTGTTATTCTCCAATGGTGTGATTTGAAGAAAAAAAGAGATGAAGACTGCTTGGTCATTCTGTTGTGCATAAACTGTGACATTTATGTTTCCTATGTTCATCATGATCTTTTAACGATCAAACATAAAAGGGGTGGGGTATATACAGTAATGTCAGCTACACAATGACTAGAACAAGTTAATGGAATTCAAACCACATGTTTTATGGACCAATAGTAGTCTAATTCTACTCTTTATATGATCATATTTAACTGTCAGATTCAAAAAATCTTCATAATGAGTCACTTTGATTTCATATGATCCATTTGTGTATTCAATTTTTACATGTTCAATTGCTGTAGCCTCTGTGTGATACCTCTTCCCTTTCCAGTTGTTACTTGGCTACCATGGTAGGGATAAGACACTATAAAATAAACTATTTTATTTATGATTTGATGGAAAAACTACAAAAATTAGCATTGTTTAGAAAATAAACCATGAGAACTTTTGTAGTTATATTTGTTTCGTTTATTTATATGACTAGATAATAATTATTTCTTAATTAAAGGAAATAGTCAATTTCTTCTATGAGAGGCTCCCTGCCCAGGAGGCAGTGAAACGTATTTGCTCCCAGTCAAACTGATTTGCATATGACCTAGTTATATTGTGACATTTATAATTTTTAGTTGAAGAGCAGCTATTTGAGGTGAGTAGGAGACTTCCAGTGGGCATGTTCAAAGGTTCTTAGGTAAATCCTATAATATTTCCTTTGAACTCAAAGAGTTTATTATGAGAAGAAAACAAGGATTATTAGCAAAATCACATTTTTATCATTTTGCAGAATCAGTATATTTTTTCACTGAGTTTAACATTCATTGCATGACTGCAATCAATGTAATTGAAATTTTGTTCAAGTTAAACATATTTGGTTAGTTTATTCTCATCTTTTTTGTAAAAGTTGCATAATTTTCAAGTCCTAACAAGTGACTGTATAGGGTTATTTCCCTGGAATTTATTCTAAGGTTGAAGGATTTGATTCAGTGATAAATATTATTAAATCAATTTTTGTCACTGAAGATGAGAATCAGTCACTCTGTATTATTTAAATATACAAATTGTTGAATATTTGTAATTCCAAAATAATGCAAGGGTGAAGTCCCTGGATGAGATTGTTATTGTGTGATATTTTTCTACATGACCTGTGATCCTTGATATAAAATAGAAGAATAACAAGTCCATGTCAGTTGTACTGCTGCTTATTGATATACATGTGCTGAATTTATATTGAATAATCAATGTAACCAAGAAATTGTATTTTTCTGGACTGCAGATCTAATGAATGTAGAGGGTTTAAGTTATCTGCATTGAACTTTGGATTAAATGCCATTTGATCTGGCATTTTGCTGCCCTTGGTCATTACAATAGGGCAGGCTTCTGTTACTTCCAGAAAGTCTCCCTACGGGAAAATGAATTTTAGCTATGCAATAGCAACAAAAGCCATATTGCTGATATTAAAACAGGTTATCTTGCCCACCCCCACACACAACTTCATTAATCCCGATATTTGCTGGACATGACCACCAATTTAAAGGTTTTGACTTTTTGCACATACCTGAAGCAACCAGACAGCTTGTAATTGGAAATCCCAAATATCATTATATCAAATTGCCTTTGATCTGTTTATCCAGTGAAGTGTGAAATAAACACCCTAATGAAGTCAAATTCAAAGGTTACTATCTGCAACAGATTGTTTCTTTGTTGAACAATCAATAAGGCTGTCATCAAGTAAGCTTCATTAAAGGTCAGTAGATCTTGGTTACAGTTTTTCTTTGTTGAACAATCAAAAGTGGTGTCTCTGATTAGACTTGTTACAGCTCAATAGCCTGAAGGCTATATTGCTCACAGTTAAACTGGTCAAATGGGGTTAGAGAAGGGCAACTTAATCATTGAGAGAACTAGATTTCAATAATCAGCTTCCTAGTAAATATCTGTTTGTTATTCTGAAGTTGTTTTATCTTAAATTGGAAGGTTTATTTATACACACCTAGTTGAGACAATAACAATTTTCAGTCTTAGTTTCTTTTCTGTGTGACAGATCAATATTCAACATGTCAAAGCGTAAACATAATACTGCTGAAAACTGCCAGCTAACAAGTCAGAGCTTTAAAATAAAGTGGATAGAGTTATTCACTTGGTTCAGGTATGACAGCAGACACAGTACTGTTTTTTTTTTTAATCTGGCAAAAGCATGATAATAAAAACTTCATATTGGATCTGCAAACTTTAGGAAATCAGCATAAATAGTGCAATGTTGCATGTAATGACTATGCAGGATCAGCCAAAGCCAAAAATGCAGCTAAAGATAACAAGCTGGTTACATACAGAGGATCTCAAATGGGTAATGATTTAATATTGAATTTATGAACTCATTGACTAATGTCTAGCTTTTGCAAACCTTGGGGAGCAAATGTTGGACATTATTCAATGAGTTTCATTATTAATTTAATATTGAATCATTATCCGTTTGAGATTCTTTTTATCACATAGATTTTATTTCCATGGAAATTATTTAGATGGAAAGAAGAAAATATAATTTAATTCATTCTGATAGATGCTGCATCTTTCATTTGTAGTGTGTAAAAAAATAGTCCCAACCAGAATTGAACTAGTATTGACATTTAAAAGTAGATTATACTTTTCTTACAAACTATAAATCAAAGAACAAGCATCCTTATGAATAAACAGAACATTTTACACAGACAAAGTCATTTTTCAACACAGAATGTTCAGTGTGTGTGATGTTGCATTGTTTGATATACTACCCATACAGCTGACGATCCATGTTTATGTAACCTTAATTGTCACTTTCAGAACTTAACATTACATTGATATTGCGACATTCATGTGAAAGAAGATTTACTGGATGCAGAAATTCCCATATTTACTGCAATGTATTTGTGACTGGATATTTGCAGTGTTTGATTTGGAACAGCAGACTACAGAATATGCAAACAAATTGTATTTTGACTTTGAATTGTATCGCATATTTGCTGCGTAAATATGCAGTGGTTGGATAAACTTCCATCAGTTTGGAGACTAGTTTATGCCCACATTCTTGTGTTAACAGAGGTGAGTTTATTTACTTCTGTAAGTTAACATTTAAACCACACTTGAATATAGGGTGGATTCCATTCTACAGATAAACCACCTGCCTCACCACCCCCCAACACAAGTAATACCCGTAGTTTTACTTTTTGTTATTGTTTTTGTCTTGTGGTTTTAGCCAATTTTCATGTTATGATATGTAATACATGACATAACAAATCCCTGTGGGGTAAATTAGCCATATTGAACAGATAAGACCATTTGTCCCCAATTCCCAAGCGAGTCGATTTGAAATATGGCGGCCAAAAATGTTCATTGAAAACAAAAAATTCCAGAAGGCTGACTTAAAAAGTTTTCTCACGATCACAGCCAATCAGTAAAGAGAATACTGAACAATAATTTTATGGGTTTATTTGGACCAATCAGAAACACAAATAATATTTTAACATGCAGTAATATAAAAAATATGAAAGTGCACATACTATATGAAAACTATACCTACTATATGATAATGTTATACAAAGTATCAGAGAAAGCTGCTAAACCAATGTATTTACCTTATTCAGAACTGTATACTTCATTGAAAAGGATAACCTGTCTGTTAAAAAATTAAAAGTTTTCAACGAGTTCCCACACTTAAGTTACTGACATCACCACAAAGTTGTATGTGGTAGATAACACGTTTTCTGAATTCATTAGCATCTTGCAGGCAGTTCTGGAGGAATATTTGTTTCATGAGGTGAGAGCTAGTCCTGTTTTGGGAACAATTGCTGATGAATCAACTGACCTTGCAAGAGATAAGCACTTGATTTTATACCTTTAGCATGTGGCAGAAGGGCAACTGCACACTCAGAATGTACAATGGATCAATTAACATCAGCTGATGCTCTTAAAATTGCAACAAAACTGCTTCCACATCTAAACTCTAAAGGATTAGATCAAACAAAAATCTATGGCAATGTGATCTGTACCCATGATGCTTGGAGAAATGGAAGGTTTGCCACAGTTGCTTAAAGAAACTTGCTCCAGTTTAGTTGAAATGCATTGTGTGGCCACAGACTCTCTCACCTGTATGTGGATATACTTCACTTGCATGTATAGATACTACTAAGACTGTGTCAGAGATATACTACAAGGAGAGACTCTCTTCAAACCTACTACAATAGAACCCTTAATCATACCTACTACAATAGAACCCTTAATCATCTTTCCAAACTGCAATTCTGGCAAACAATCACTGACAACCCCATATGGAGCTCCCTTGAGGTTCAGTGAGTACACTGGCTGTCTTTGAGGAATGCCTAGATAATTTTTGACAATCAGTAGTGTCTATAATCAGCATGTTGAGCGACCAGACCAACAAAGACCTTATAACAAATTCATTGGAACCTGACATCATACAAATTCATGTTTTTGCTGCACGTCCTTTGCAATGTCTTTGGAAAAATAAACTCAGTTAGCTGCTGTTTGCAGTCAAGAGATATGCTGAAAATACAATTAAGCAACATGTTTATAATTTTTGACAACAATGTAAAGTACCGGTAAATATCTTGGAGGTACACCCCCTACCTGCCATAACACATTGTGTCATGCTAAAAACACAATGTTTTACTCCAAAGCCCTCTGACAAGGCCATGTTTCAAAAAACATGATTTTCAGTAATCTTCACCAAAAATATATCTAAAAAACTCTCCCAAAACTCAGCTTCAGTATATGCCAATAATATGTTTAATGTATCCACAGTAAATACCCCTGTTTTGATCTCAAGGAAATACTATCCTTGGGGCAATTTATAGAGCAAACTGTCACAGAGGCAATTAAAAGGCAAATAGGTCATGTATTAGCAACCACCATTTCATATATTACTTACTTGGCTAACAATAACTAGTGTGGCATGTTAATTCCATTTAAACTGCTGTAGGGAGAACCCATTGTGCTATTTTGATTGGGAAAGTTCACAAATGGAATGACCCAATTTGTCTGAAGTTATAGGCAAATCAAAGAGATGCTAGATGTGCAATAAAAAGCAAAAGTTAGTACCTTTGCCTTGAATGAGAATGTTTAAGCCATCTCTTAAAGATTATTGGCAAGTTTATGAACAGTTGCATTGTTTTATTGAAGGCAGATTTTACTCAGTCAATAAAACAAAGATTCCTTATTTATGTTTTCATAATAGTGTTCAAATGTGATTCATTTTTGAAGGTGATTCAGGAAGGGAAATTTGAATAACAGTCTTAAATGAATGCAGAGATGAACACTAGTGACACTTGCATTACTTCAAACCACTACTGAACTTTTGATAGCAGTAATGACTGCATCTAATAAATCCTATAATTTGCCATCCAATGAATTTAAAGAAATTTGGTGTCTGCTTTTTTTTAATGTCACTGTGATTGGGATTATGCGATTGTTTGCAAATATGTGTGTGGTGATGATATTTGACAATACTAAGTCTTTTATAAGTGTATTAAAAGCTTTGAAGAAAAGCAACAAGTTATTTTCTTTACTTCAGATTTAAATTTCCAATTTTCTATAGGCTTATTAGAAAAGATAGCTTATTCTCAATTGGACAACATCACCTCTTGGTCAAGCACAGTGATTAACCTTGTAATCGCAATAAACACGTTTTGAGTCTCAAAAGGCCCCCAACACTGTCTGGGGATATGGCAGGTATACATTCTGGGCCTCATTGCACTGAGTTGCTTAGTCACAAGTGACAGCAGTGACTTTAAAGTGACAGAACTGAAGGGTTCATCACATGACAGTGACTTGCCAATTAAAGCAATACAGTGTGCAAGGATTATTCATGGAAACATATGTGACAGATTCCTGGACAAAAATATTTTTAATGCATTCATTGTGTTCGAGTTAAACACTTTTCCTGAAAATGCAGCAACATGTCACGGTTTGTAATGATCACACAGACACAATGAATGCTCATTATGGTTGAGAAAGAACAGTGACATGGCAGTCAGTGTATGCAAAGTAAAGGAGTTTAAGATTCTCATGTACATTGTGTGTAAGAATTACAGAGGACTCTCAGCAGCTTATGGACTGTCAAAACTAGTTTCAATGAAAGGACAGTACCTGAATGTGATTCATTTGATGGAAATTTCACAGGTACTTCCAATGGCAAACATGGAGTACTTCCATTGTCAAGAATGGAGTACTTCTCTTGTGTCTGGCATAATTGTTGTCTATGAAAAATATGTACTTCAGTTTAAAGTGTCTGAGGTGCTGCTGTAAAGTTAGTCTGGTTTCCTGACTAATTTCACTATATCTAATAGAAAACCCAGATCAAATCAAACACGGATGAACAAATTTTCCAGACTTTTTGGCAATGATCATTTTTCCAAAGTTTTTGCCTTTATGCCGTAAGTCCATATTTAAAGGGTAATTTTCTTAAGACTTACGGTAAAATCGTAAGGGTTGACAGGTCTGTCTTCCCAGTAATCAAAGGAAAGACACTACTACTCCCACAATTCCAGTGAATACTCTGGGTACAGAACTGATTCTAAAAGGCAGAAACAGAATTAAACCAGAGGTATTTTGATGTGAGGAAATACCGAGATGTTTAATTTGATCTCCTTGAAACATTTTTTTTTTGTGTCAATGCATCATAATATAACCAGATTTGTGTTTACCCCCAATGGAAATTAAACATGTCAAAGTAAAAAAAATTTCAAAACCAGAAAAACTGGAAAAATTGCTATAATGGCATGAAATCATGTTATGCATACCAAATTTCAATGCTCCACCTTTAATTCTTTTGTTGAAGTCTCAAAACTTCAAAAATGTGTGACAAAATGGAAAAACTGATGTGATGATATGAAAATCTAATCAGTCAATCTACAAAAAATACACATTTGCCTACAAATTCCAATTTGTCTACCTCAAAGGGTTTTTGCTTATTATTTTACTAACAATATTTTTTGGTCAAAAACAGAGTGTAACCTGAATAAGTTTAAAAACATGTAAAACTATTGGAAAATATCTGTAATGTCTTGCAATTCTAATTAGGTCATCTATTCATGATCATGATGAAGTCTGTAAAAATTTCATTGTGCTAAGTAAAAAGGATCTACTGTAATACTGAAATGGTTCTTGGATAGATCTATAGATTACAGACATACAGACTCATGGACAGACAGCATTAAAGCAACATCCTGACCTCCCGCTATTGCAATGAGTGCATACAAATCACTTGTAAAGGAACTTCTTAAGATCAGTTTATTTTATCTTCCATCTGACAACTTCTACAAAAGTTAATAAACTGATTTTTGTGGTGCTATATGACAGATCAATACACTGACATAAAAGATATGCATCATGGCAGGAAATCTGGGTTGAGGTGGAACTTCTCTTTTGCCCTCCCCCTCAACTTCTGTCAGTACTTAAATGTACTCAACTGGTTTAAAACACCACACAAAACAATTTATTAACTATTATGTAAATATACTTCACACCTTTTTCCTTCGATGCATGCATGGAGTATTAGCTGCTGTCTTTTATCATAGCAATCCTCAGGATCAGACTTGTTGAGTTTTACTTATCAGTGTCCATATATACCTCATAACAGCCCCTTGCAGTTTCATATATAGGTGTTAGACACTCTTAACAACCCTACAAATTCACCCCCATCTTTCTTCCTGAGGTATTCCTATAGGCAAATTCAGAATTTGGCTGGTGCAGCATACAGTGATGAAATTGGCCCCATTATGCCAAAGATTATTTTATATGTACAATAAACTTTTAATGTGTGTTATTTGAATATTCATTTAATCTAATTATCACGGAATGGTATAAATCCCTTTATTTATTAAATATATGTACTCGGGTTTCGTTTTTTTGTGTACAATGATACCCGAGGGTGATTTATGTATATTGTACATTATTTCGAAAACAGTGAGTTCGGTTCATCCTATGCCGCACGTGTGAAGTGCTTTCAATGGGAAGAACCGAATACTTCCAGCACACAGACGATGTAGGCTGTATCATCTGTGTATAAATGCCTCACCGTAAGGCAATATCTTCACATTACGGAATGTCTTGTCAGTGAGCAATCTACTTAAGGACTTGCACATCTTCAGCTGTAGAGGTATGTAAGTTATTTATTAATTTCTTGTGTATATGTTATAACTATTGTACTACCACGTTTATTTTTTTATATTTTCAATGTAGCTTTGGCTTGCGTAGTATAATGCAAATATTTTCTATTCTTGTTTGTGACTTAGCAAGAGATTTATATTAGCAATATAAAGTTGAATTTCATTAAGAAACGTTTAGTACCATAGGAATCTTATCGGACACAGGTTCACTTCTGAACCTGTTTATTGTTTTGTAATGTTGTACTGATAATGTAATTTGTATAGCTTACCATATATAACGTCATTATGTGTTATCGTATATACCCGTGTCATGCATAGTACACGGTGTTAGATGTATTTTCAGCTGATCGTAGTCGATGTGGTACCAGCTGTAGAGCTAACCAAAGAAGTTGACCATAGCAGCTGTAAAGTTGAACCATAGCAGCCATGGAGCTGAGTGAACAGTGTTGCTGGTCGAGTAGCAGGTGATCGGACATTGCTGACCGAATTGGTGGGCGCTGATTGCTTGATTGACCAAGGAACTGAATGGTGTTCGGTGACTACCTATAATGCTGATTGCTTGATTGACCAGTGTGACTGGTAGCCAAGTGTGCTAGTAATGAAGTATTTTGTGTTACTCCATGCATGTAATCTTTTAGCCGTGGGCTAATTTTGGGGTTTGTTTACACCCAGTGTTTTGGGAGTGTAAAGATATTTTGTATGATACCTATCCCTTCGTTTTCATCATTTTACTATTTAAGTACCTCACTTTTCACCATCTGAGTGAATACATTTTACTATATGAGTAAAGTACATGATTTTTTACTATTTTGATTAAAACGCATCATTCTTTTCATTGTGTGAAATTACTGTGAATCATTCACCTTTGTCCTTGTACTGTGTAAGGTCATTTATTTGTATTCACATTTATGTTGCATTATTAGGTTCATGCGGATTATGTTAATTTGTCCAATATTTGGATCTTCTACATGCACGTATTAATCATAATTTTTTTCTCATTTCAAGGCATTCATTAACAAACACTGTATTTGTATCACCATCAAAAGTGTTCTGTTATAAATCCAAAATCCAACCCAGTTATCTTGTTACACTAATAAACATTTTTCAAGGCCTTTCATAAACTGAAAAGCATCCATATACCACATGCTTACCTTTAATTTTTCTGTATCATCTAAAAGCCGCAATTTGGTTTCTCTTTCTGTGCTTAAAGCCTGCTTTAGTTTTGTGATTGCTTCTAATGCTGTTTCTTTCATATCTCTTTCTTCTTTTGCTGAAAGGAAAAGAAATTTATATAATATAAAAGAATCAGATTGTCTGGTTTACCTAGATAATAAATTCCATGTAATTATGCTGTGTCAAATGTTGAAACATGTGGGAATTTTTTAATAAGAAACGAGATGACTTACTGCCTTGTGCAAAACATTCAAGAGCAATGACAACTGCAGTCAAAACTGTATTCAGCAGAAGAAAATTATTACTCTTAGGCAGGTGGTTGCTTAGTGAAGCTAATTTTTATCTTGCCTTAATATTTTTAAACCAAAATTGCAAGACATAGCAATCCTAATGTCAGTTTTTGTAGTTTTTGTGTATAACCAACAGAAAGTTGGTGACTATGGCCAAAAGAGGCAAGACACAGTGCTATATGGAAAACTTATTTCTATACTGTATTGCAATTTTTTGTACATTTTTTATTCATTTCGTTGCTAAATAATTATAAGTAAAATAAAAGAAACTCACGTGGGCCTGAGATTGCTCAGCTAACTGACATCTGCCAAACAGGCCAATGCAAGAGCAGTAGGTGACAAAATCGGGGTCAGTAGGATACTTTCTGTATAACAAATTTCCAGTCCTGTTGATTGCATGTGTTATGAAAATAATTGTTACACGGTTTCTCTGTATCTGTAATTTCCATCCTCCATACCTGATCATCAGTATCATCTGCCCTAATTTGACAGGCCCTTATGTCAGGATGTCATTTGTCCAATTCTGACAGGCCCATATATCAGTATACTTTGTGTCAAAGTTGGTCAAATTCTGTTCAGTGGGATTTTTTTGACATACAGTTTGTATACTTTTGGTAACAGCAGCCAAATTTAATGGTGGAACAGCATCATACAGTATGTATAAATATGACAAAAGTGTTCAAACTAGCGCACTTTCTGTCAAATTTAATCAAACTTAAGTGTTCTTTTTAGAAGTGTTGGTTTTTCTATTTTAGTAACAGCAACCAGAGGCAAACATGCATCATTTATACAGACTTTAAAGTCTTTCACACCAGAATGCTTCCATAAAAGTTGGTCAAATTCTGTTGCAAGGTTTTTGAGAATTTGTTTGAAGGATTTTCCATTTTTTTGTCACCGCAACCATATTTGCTGGTGAACTGGCATAATTTGTATGACTGTTAAGACATTATACCATATTTTTTCTTCCTCTCAAAGGACTAGTTTGCTTTACCATCTGAATGGCCCTAAAGTCTAGTAAAAATAATACATTTTCATGGATAGATTTATCTCCATCACAAAATGTTACAATGGCAATAACAGTTCAATCTGGTACCTTTGTGATATCATAGGCATGTGCCATCAGTCATGATGTCACATGACAATTTGGTAGTGGAACAGTGAAAAATGTAATTTGAGCTAGAAAGATTCCAGTTTGGACAATATTTTAACACAGCCCACATACATTGCTTATCATAATATTTTATCAAGTTGTAGTAAAGGTTAATCAGGGCATAATGTAAAGGTTAATCAGGACATAATGTTAAAGGTTAATCAGGGCATAATGAACAATGCTGGGCCAAAAATGCATTCCATATTAAAAATAAAGATATTTGTTCTTCTTTGCTCTTTTGTAGATAATCATAGGATCACAAACGCAACAGAAAATTACACATTTCCAATGCAAACTATATAAAAAAGATAAGTATTTAGGTTAAAATATTAATAAATTAGATCTATGGATTTATGCTTCTTCATTCATACACTGTGTCAGTATACACTTATGAACTTAAAATTAAACCATTGAGAATAATTTTAATTAATTTAAGTGAAATACCAATTCTGTCTAATAAATAAATAAGCAAACAAATAAATATTTGTGTTTAGGTATTTCCATTCCCAGCTGGAAATGCTGATTTTACCACAGAAATCAGTCAGAGAAGCTTTGTATTCTGCTCCTGTAATCAAAGTGTACTTGATGCATGTATCTTTCTGCTTGTGTCAAAATGTGACATTTTGGTTTATTAAAGTCAGGAGAACTTTTTCCCAATTTCCTGTTAGTGTCAAAACCCTGAACAATTAAGTTTCATTACTGTACATTCAACAGTGTAAAAAAAAATGAGTTAGATGCCAAAAACTTTAAATAATCTTTCAAGCAAGAAAGATAGTCACTATGACTTTGCCAGAGGTGACTAGTACCTAGAACCGTCCAAGATGAATCAGTTTTAACAAAATAGGTCACTGTGACCCATGTTTGCCCCTGGTAAGTGCCTTCAATGCAAACCTACCCTTAAAGTTTCAGGACAGCTTATTACAAAACTAGGCTAAATGCAGAACCAAAACAAAAACAAAATAACAGTGACAATGTTGTCAGAAATGTCATCCCTATATGAGATATGTTTTGGCTATGCTTTGCAGGACGGACAAAACTAGGAATATGTTTTGTTTGATGTTACTGTGAAATATCGCAGGACCAAAACCTCTGAAATATGGACCACATTTCTGGTCCTCAATTTTTTTCTTTCTTTATGTTAATAAACTTTAACTTTTCAAACTGAAATCCCTCTACTATAAAAACCAGAAGAAACTTAAAATTCCAAATTTCAGTTGTACATTAAAATGACATTGTAAAACTGCAACTTTAGAGCATGTGGTCAGCCAATGGTCTTAAACAGTCTCAGC
Source organism: Megalonaias nervosa (assembly GCA_016617855.1). NCBI lineage: Eukaryota > Metazoa > Mollusca > Bivalvia > Unionida > Unionidae > Megalonaias > Megalonaias nervosa. Next base: position 99,365 of record JAECUM010008345.1, on the reverse strand, counting down.
CATACTAAGCAAAATAAAAGTCCAACATAGAAAAACAGACAGATCCAATAATCCTAATTATCACATACCATTATATCTATTTAAACAAGAGTCCCTGGAAGAGACACCATGTCAATATGACCTTTGATTTAACAGGAGTAACAGCAACAAGATTGCAATGTGGCTAACACAGTGTCCATACTGGAGGTCAGATCAGCACCATTTCATTTAGGACCAACAACACACCATAATAAGTCTTCTGGTTAAAACCCCATTATCAAAATGACTTTCCATTCAGACACAGCAGAAATAACAAGATTTTCAAGATGGCTGCCATGGCATCCATATTGGACTTCAGATTAGATCCATTTCTATTTAGGACCAACTAGATATCATAACAAATCTGTTGGTGAAAACCCCATGTTCATTTGACCATCCATCCGGTAGAAGTAGCAATAACAAGATTTTCAAGATGGAGGTTAGAATGGCCCTAACAGTATTTTCATTGAAGACCAACAAGACAGAATAAGAAGCTTTTCGGTGAAAACCCAATAACAATATATTTTCTGTTTAAAAAGTATAAAAATAACAATATTTCTTTCAAGATTATATTGTGATGGTGGCCATTGGATTTTAGATAAATACCGTTTTCATTTAGGCCCAACTAGAATTAACAAGTCTGTTGGTGAAAACTCCATCTCAATAAGACCATCCATCCCAGAGGAGTAGAAAAAACGATATTTAAAATCACCACAATGGCAACCATATGGAAGATAAGACTGACACCATTTTTATTAAGGACCAACAAGATATCATAAAAAGTGTTTTAGTGAAAATCCAATGTTAATAAGACCATCTGTTCTGAAGATGTAGTAATAAAAACAATTTCAAGATGGCCACTGCAGAGGTCATAATGGATCTCTGAACAATACCAGGTTGAAATAGTTCTAACTAAAGCTTAGGATAAAGAGGTGAATAGAGGTGAGGTGAGGTGAGGTGAGGTAAGGTGAGGTAAGGTAAGGTAGGGTAAAGTAAAGTAGAGTAAAGTATGTATGTATGTATGTATGTATGTATGTAAAGCCAGTATGTATGTATGTATGTACAGACAGACAATGGATGATGGGGAATAGGGACATCTCCGGTGGCTGAGTGGTTAGAGCATCCACCTTGGATTTGGGAGGTCACAGGTTCGAAGCCCGGCAGAGCCATACCAAAGACTTATAAACATGGTACTAACAACTGCCTCACTTGGTGCTCAGCATTAAGAGGTAAGTGTTAGGACTGGTCAGCCTGGTGTCAGGATAATGTGACTGAGTGGGACATCATGCTACATGTCTGTGGCATGATGCCCCAGTGATTGACATCACTATAAACTGCAACACTGCAGATATTGTAGTGATATGACTGAAATTTTTTTAAAGCTACATTAAAAATCCAACTTACACACACATGGGCAACAGGCCATCACATAAGATCTTCTGTTGTATCACCAGTAGTGCAATAAACTGACTGACTATTTATGTATTTTACAAGCATAAACAATTACCTTAATGTGCAAAAACTGAAAACTTAATTTGGCCATTTTGAGATTTTGGTTTTTGAGAGCTTAGCTTACATTGTATAACTTGAGCAAATTGATAATACTAATGATCTACTCCAGACCTTACAGAATTGAGTCAATACTTTGCTACCTGGGCACTACAATACTTACTTTTTGAATGCATCTCCTGTATGCAAGTGGCCAATCTCTTAGCAGCTTGTTCAGCTTTCCATCGCCTTTCTCTTTCTTGTTCAAGCTCCTGCATGATTTGCTACAGAGAAAAAAGTTTAAATGATCATCTAATAACAATGATTACTTAGTGAAATTTACTTTATTTTCAAGTTTTGATTAACTGCTTTAGAACATTTTGGATGAATTTGTGCCATCGTTACTAAAAGCGCTTGTAAATAAATTCAGTGATGTAACAGGTGTGAAGGATTATCACAATTTTAGTCAAACACAGTAAAATGAAATGATGATTGAATGAAATTAAAAATTCTTCTTTAATGCAATATCTTTTTTCTTAGAAAAAGAAATGAATATTAGCATTTAGAAGTTGATTGTTGCTTTACAATTTAGTGTATTTGCTTATAACAGGTGGATTTTATATTTTGGAGTGTGATATTTTTGTTACTGGAGAAAATAAAATCAAGTAAGTTTTTATTTTTCTGAAAATTTAGTTCAGCATTGGAAACCTGCACTAATTTTGGTTTTCTTCTAGAAAAAAAAATTAATTTTAACTTATGCTAATTAAACAACTCTTGTTTTATGTCACATGCTTTAAAAGACAGGTATAATGACTTATCTATTCCATAAGGGGAAAATCAGGAAAAACAAACGATGCAATTGGATTATGGTCCTTTAAATGACATATAAGTTTTCCTTTAAAAAAGAAATGCAGTAAAAAAAACAATGGTTTAAACATGAGTTGTCGGTAAGAAATAAATGACAAGCCGCATGTGGGCTTAAGATCTCCTCAATGTTGACTTACAAGCCAAATGCATGTAGCAAGAAATCTTACTTAGTAGGATGTTTCCTGAAAAAAGTTATTCAAATTCTGTTTATTAACATAAAAAAGGTTGTTTGAAGGTTTCTCTATTTGTATTATCTTTGGTCATATCTGACTGCAAATCAACATCACAGGTATAAAATTAAAGGGCCTACAAACCAGGACTGTGTCAAATTTGGTCGAATTATGTTGAGTGGTTTTAAGAAGTCATTTAACATTTCAATGGTAAAAATTTCAAATTACATACAAGGAAGTTTCTGGTCATATATGATCAAACTCTGTCAAGCATTTCTCAAAAAGTCACTTTATTTATTTTTAATACTGACGATCATACAATGTCGTATATCAGCAACGTCTGCACCAAGTTAAAAGGCCTTTATGCTATAAGGCTTTCTGTATAATTTGGTCAGTTCTGCTGACCAGTTTATTTTAAAAAATCGTTACAAAATTTTTCTAGTTTTAGTGAAATGATCAGATGGAATACAGAGAAATAACTGGATGGAATACAGCAAAGTGACCTGATGGAATAAAGCAAAGTGACCAGATAGAATACAGCAAAGTGACCAGATAGAATACAGTGAAGTGACCAGATAGAATATAGTGAAGTGACCAGATGGAATACAGCAAAGTGACCAGATGGAATACAGCAAAGTAACCAGATGGAATACAGCGAAGTGACCAGATGGAATACAGCAAAGTGACCAGATGGAATACAGCAAAGTGACCAGATGGAATACAGTGAAGTGACAAGATGGAATACATCAAAGTGACCAGATGGAATACAGTGAAGTGACCAGATGGAATACAGCAAAGTGACCAGATGGAATACAGGGAAGTGACCAGATGGAATACCTCAAAGTAACCAGATGGAATACAGCAAAGTGACCAGATGGAATACAGTCAAGTGACTAAATGGAATACCTCAAAGTGACCAGATGGAATACAGTGAAGTGACCAAATAGAATACAGTGAAGTGACCAGATGGAATACAGTCAAGTGACTAAATCGAATACCTCAAACTGACCAGATGGAATAAGGTGAAGTGACCAGATGGAATACAGCAAAGTGACCAGGTGGAATACAGTAAAGTGACCAGATGGAATACAGAAAAGTGACTAAATGGAATACCTCAAAGTGACCAGATGGAATACAGTGAAGTGACCAAATAGAATACAGTGAAGTGACCAGATGGAATACAGCAAAGTAACCAGATGGAATACAGTCAAGTGATTAAATGGAAGACCTCAAAGTGACGAGACAAAATACAGTGAAGTGACAAGATGGAATACAGTGAAGTGACCAGATGGAATACAGTGAAATGATCAGATGGAATACAGCAAAGTAACCAGAAGGAATACAGCAAAGTAACCAGATGGAATACAGCAAAGTAACCAGATGGAATACAGTGAAGTGACCAGATGAAATACAGCAAAGTAACCAGATGGAATACAGTCAAGTGACTAAATGGAATACCTCAAAGTGACCAGATGGAATACAGTGAAGTGACCAAAAAGAATACAGTGAAGTGACCAGATGGAATACAGCAAAGTAACCAGATGGAATACAGTCAAGTGACTAAATGGAAAACCTCAAAGTGACCAGATAGATTACAGTGAAGTTACCAAATGGAATACAGTGAAGTGGCCAGATGGAACACAGCAAAGGAACCAGATGGAATACAACAAAGTGACCAGATGGAATACAGCAAAGTGACCAGATGGAATACAGCAAAGTGACCTGATGGAATACAGCAAAGTGACTAAATGGAATACAGTAAAGTCACTAAATGGAATACCTCAAAATGACCAGATGGAATACAGTGAAGTGACCAAATAGGATACAGTGAAGTGACCAGATGGAATACAGCAAAGTAACCAGATGGAATACAGTCAAGTGACTAAATGGAATACCTCAAAGTGACCAGATGGAATACAGTGAAGTGACCAGGTGGAACACTGTGAAGTGACCAGATGGAATACAGTGAAGTGACTAGATGGAATACAGCAAAGTAACCAGATGGAATACAGCAAAGTAACCAGATGGAATACAGCAAAGTGACCAGAAGGAATACAGCAAAGTGACCAGATGGAATACAGCAAAGTGACTAGATGGAATACAGCAAAGTAACCAGATGGAATACAGCAAAGTGACCTGATAGAATAAGGCAAAGTGACCAGATGGAATACAGTGAAGTGACCAGATGGAATACAGCAAAGTGACCAGATGGAATACAGTCAAGTGACTAAATGAAATACAGCAAAGTGACCAGATGGAATACTCTGAAGTGACCAGATGGAATACAGTGAAGTGACTAGATGGAATACAGTGAAGTGACCAGATGGAATACAGCAAAGTGACCAGATGGAATACAGTCAAGTGACTAAATGAAATACAGCAAAGTGACCAGATGGAATACTCTGAAGTGACCAGATGGAATACAGTGAAGTGACTAGATGGAATACAGTGAAGTGACCAGATGGAATACAGCAAAGTGACCAGATGGAATAAAGGATTGTTTAAATTATAAAGCTCTTCATTCTTGGATGCATTCTGTCAAATTTGGTCAAAGTCTGTTAAATATTTTTACAGAAGTCATTTAAAGGTTTACATAAGTTTAGTAATACATTAATACTGGATGGCAGATGAGCATCATTTATACAAACTTGGAAGGACCTTAAGCCAGGCTGCTCTCTTTAAAAAATTTTTCAAATGAGTTATCTATTTTTGAAAGCTGAAAACATTAAATGTTGACTGACGACAAATAACACATAGTGAATGCAAGATTATACCATGAACTCAGTTGACCCTATGGCACATAGTGAATGCAAGATTATACCATGAACTCAGTTGACCCTATGGCACATAGTGAATGCAAGATTATACCATGAACTCAGTTGACCCTATGGCTAGATAAGCTAAAAGCTCACTTCCTCCATCATCTGTTTGACTGATTATCATGTGTTAAAAATTACCAGTTGTTATCATTGTTGTTTTGGGGTTTAAGACTATTTCTCGGCACAAGATAGGCTATATATGGTGGCCAGTTTAATTGGTGTAGAAAGAACCTGGGAAAACACAAGTACGAACCAACGACCCATGGGAAGCTACTGGCAGTTTTCTCACATACCCACATTGGCCAAGCTCAAGAAACAAACAGTGATTGGTAAAGGCGAGCACTTCAGGCCACTCAGCCATCCAGGGCCCCAACATTACCAGTAAAAAGGCATGAATCTTTAATATTGTCCACAGCCGTGAATAGGATATGGTCCCTTGCTTTTATTCACAGTATCCATGGCAATAATTAATAAAGTCTTATACATGTACATGATTTTGAAGTCAAGTATTTAATTTATATACCTATGCTAAAAATACTGTTGGTGATTTCAGGAGAAAAGCAACATCAATAACAGTTGCAACAGATGATCATTACTGAATCTCTTTTACCATGTATATTGAAAAAAAACAAAGACTACTGGTGCACTTTCATTTTAACAAACAGAAGAAGCCACTTTCTTTCATGATTTTGCAAGTTAGAGACCACTAAATCAGTCCAAACTGTCTCCCCTGAAACTACTTTATGGTTATTAAACTTCCCAAGACAAATATTTTTTACATATCTTTTTGCTGCTGAAGTTTTATTCAGAACTGTATAATGCATGTACGAATAAGATTTATCTTCCTCTCTGTCTGAAAATCAATTTATGAAAATCTGTTGGAAAGGTTATTGGCTTATTTCTTTATACTCACAATAATCACTGTCTACTGTTATGAATCTATGTCTTAAACAATGTAACAGAAAGAAAGTGAAAGCAACAAGTTTAGTAAAATCAACAAATAATTTATTTCCCAGAAATACTAAGTGAAAATTCAAAAGATATTTATACTATTGTGAATTAAATTCACAATAATCCTAAATGTCCTATCACAAATCCAAAAGTACACAATGTTCCGAATGATATTCCAAAAGTCTTGAATGTCTTAATGTACCACAGTGATATAATCCAAAATGTCTTTGAATGAATCCTCAATAATCTCAAAGCAGTAGTCCAAAACATAAATGAGCACTTTGTAATTCTAATGAAAAATTTAAATAAATAATTCCTCTCAAATTATCTGAACACAACTAAATATGATTCCATGGGAATATTTTTTTTTTTTTATAAAACCTCCATTTTTATAAAAAAAACTGTCACCTGACATAGGATGCAACATAATATTATGGAAAACTAATAATTTATAATGGAAAAAATTCACTGATTCATAAACAAGATCAGATCTTGAAAATAAATTCAAGTAAACATCTTCTTTGCTTCTTAGAAACATGACTACAATTGGGTAGGCAAAAACTGCAATAGTCATGTATCCCAAAACTACCCTCAATCAAGGACAAAGATCAAGCACACAATATAAATTAAATATACATAACACTACATAATTTTCATTAAGCATCTATATAACTACATTTTGTTATTTTACTTAAAAGACAATACTAAACATTTATATGTTGTTGTTGTTGTTGTTGTTGTTGTTGTGGGGTTTAATGCCATTTTTCAGCACACGATAGGCGATACATGGCGGCCAGTATTAATGGTGGAGAAAGAATCCGGGAAAACCCCAGAAAGAACCACCGACCCACAAGAAGCTACCGGGAAGCTCACATATCCACATTGGCCAAATCCAAGACTCGAACCCACACAGACAGAGGTGAGATTGCAGTGATCTGTAACAGAGAGCGCACTAGACCACTCGACCACTCAGGGCCCCAAAACATTTATATAAAGATTGACAGGTTTGCAGAAATTGTGCTTTTACTTTCTGCAACCATACCAGTACAGAAAACTTGTCCTGAGATACCACTCCTTGTGTCAACTAAATAAAGTCTCAAAACGACAAGTGGCCACTGTAGCACAGAACCACTGATTCTTGAATTAGGAATCTGGTCTTATGCAAAAGATTGTTTTCCAAAACAGAAATCAGGTTTTATTGTACTGTTCTGACACATATTTCAACTAACTGGAGAAATGATGCTAAGCATGCCCAATGTGCTCTCCTGCATGGCATAGTGCCAAGGTTTTTGATGTGGAATATGCAAGGTGCCCTCCTATATGTTTGTAGTGCCTTGGTCCTGAATGTGGAATACGCCCAATGTGTCATCTTGCATGTTGCAGTGCATTGGTCCTGGATGTGGAATAGGCCCAATATGTCATCCCGCATGTTTGTAGTGCCTTGGTCCTGGATTTGGAATATATCTAATGTGCCATCTTGCATGCTGTAGTGCCTAAGTCATGATTGCAGAATAGACCCAATGTGCCATCCTACATGTGTGTAGTGTCTTGGTCCAAGATGCAGAATAGGCCCAATGTACAATCCTGCGTGTTTGTAGAGCCTTGGTCCTAGATGTGGAATAGGCCCAATGTACCATGTTTGTGGTGCCTTGGTACTGGATGTGGAATAGGACCAATGTGCCACATCTGGTATGTTGTAGTGCCTAGGTCATAAATGTAGGATAGGTCAAACATGCCATCCTGTGTGCCATAAGAGGCAAATAATTTGAAACTGGAGCCGCAGTGACTGAGTGGTTTCAACTACTTGGAGAAATGATGCTAAGCATGCCCGATGTGCTCTCCTGCATGGCATAGTGCCAAGGTTTTTGATGTGGAATATGCAGAACGTTTCTGCTGCATGTTTGTAGTGCTTTAATCCTGGATGTGGAATAGGCCCAATGTGCCCTCCTGCATGTTCATAGTACCTTGGTCCTGGATGTGGAATAGGCCCAATGTGCCCTCCTGTACGTTTGTGTTGCCTTGGTCCTGGATGTGGAATAGGCCCAATGTGCCCTCCTGCATGTTTGTAGTGCCTTGGTCCTAGATGTGGAATGGACCCAATGTGCCCTCCTGTATGTTTGTGTTGCCTTGGTCCTGGATGTGGAATAGGCCCAAGGTGCCCTCCTATATGTTTGTGTTGCCTTGGTCCTGGATGTGGAATAGGCACAATGTGGCTTCCTGCATATTTGTAGTACCTTGGTCCTTGATGTGGAATATGCTCAATGTGTCATCTTGCATGATGCAGTGCCTAGGTCATGATTGTAGGATAGGCCCAATGTGCCATCCTGCATTTGTGTAGTGCCTTGGTCCAAGATGCAGAACAGGCCCAATGTACAATCCTACATGTTTGTAGTGCCTTGGTCCTAGATGTGGAATAGGCCCAATGTACTATTTTGCATGTTTATAGTGCCTTGGTACTGGATGTGGAATAGGCCCAATGTGCCCTCCTGCATGTTTGTAGAGCCTTAGTCCTGGATTTGAAACAGGAACAATGTGTCCTCCTGTATGTTTGTGGTAACTTGGTCCTGGATGTGGAATAGGCCCAATGTGCCACATCTGGTATGTTGTAGTGCCTAGGTCATGAATGTAGGATGGGTCAAATGTGCCATCCTGTATACCATAAGAGGCAACTAATTTGAAACTGGAGCCACAGTGACTGAGTGGTTAGTGTGCCAGACTTACAACCACAACCAAATGGGTAGAGATTCAAATCCTACTATCAGATCAGACTGTCTATGGGCAAGGCACTGTGATTTGTCATTTTGGGGATTTAATGTCATTTGTAACTCATGATAGACCATACATGGTGGCCAATATGTTCAGTGGAAGAAGAGTCCTGGAAGGCTCCAGGAAGAACCACTGACCCACAAGAAGATGCTGGCAGACCTCACATACCCACATTGGTGAAGCCAAAACTCAAACCTACATGGAGGTGAGATGTTAGTAATCTGAAAAGTTGAAAACTATAGACCACTTAACCACACAAAACCATGGGCAAGGCACTAAATAACTTACTTGTGTTGCTGTGCCACAATACACCAAACCAAATGAATCTGACAGATATCATCTTATGAAATCCCCAATTTTGAAAAATACAATCATTTCTTTGTTTTTTCAATTCTGTATCACATATCTATAAGTTTCAGTTCTAGTAAATGTAATTAAAACAAATCAAGGTCAGTGAATCAAGGCCTGTCCATACATTATATTATCTACCATGCCATTTAAATACCAAAATGCAGATCTTATTAGTTAACAATGAAAGGTTTCTGATTTAATAAAATTTTGCTTGTATTTTGTGTTCTTACAAAAAAAAATTGTTTTGCTTATTGTTGTTGATTTTTATATTACCATTGATACAATAAAGTTCAAGAATAACTTCACTTGGGTGAGACTGAAACTATTCAAATGCAAAGACAGTCAAAGTTAACCACATACCAAAAGATAATATATTTTTGAATATTTACTGAGATTGATACTTTATATACAAGTCATATGAATACTTTGTATACAAGTCATATGATTGACAGAAATGGACAACTCTATGAATGATTATTTTATGCAAATCTCCATGAAAAGAAAAGTAATCTGAGATGAGAAAGCAAATCAATTTAATGATGTGTGCAATCTGATTTACGGTAACTGAACAATGTAAATTGCATACATCCAAGAATTTTTTTTTAACCAACTATTATTTGTTTTACACTATTTAAGGCTCTGATGACATTCAGGCTATTCTCATTACTAAAGAGGAATCCTACATCATCAAAAGTCTACCCATAAAATAAAAGAACCATAACAAGTGGGCCACTTGACTGACCTCTGCCCAATAGTCAAAAGTAAGGACAGTTGGCCAAGAAATCTTGACCAGTATACCATGCTTTCTGTTGAATTTCTCCAATACTATTAACTGTTGTATAAAACAACTATTTCAAGGATTTTGAAGTCAAGTATTTAATTTATATACCTATGCTAAAAAAACTGTTGGTGATTTCAGGAGAAAAGCAACATCAATAACAGTTGCAACAGATGATCATTACTGAATCTCTTTTACCACGTATACTGAGAAAAAAACAAAGACTACTGGTGCACTGTCATTTAACAAACAGAAGATGCCACTTTCTTTCATGGTTTTGCAAGTTAGAGACCACTAAATCAGTCCAAACTGTCTCCCCTGAAACTACTTTATGGTTATTAAACTTCCCAAGACAAATATTTTTTACATATCTTTTTGCTGCTGAAGTTTTATTCAGAACTATAATGCATGTACAAGTAACATTTATCTTCCACTTTGTCTGAAAATCAATTTATGAAAATTAGTTCAAAAGGTTATTGGCTTATTTCTTTATACTCACAATAATCACTGTCTACTGTTATGAATCTATGTCTTAAACAATGTAACAGAAAGAAAGTGAAAGCAACAAGTTTAGTAAAATCAACAAATAATTTATTTCCCAGGAATACTAAGTGAAAATTCAAAAGACACTTATACTATTGTGAATTAAATTCACAATAATCCTAAATGTCCTATCACAAATCCAAAAGTACACAATGTTCCGAATGATATTCCAAAAGTCTTGAATGTCTTAATGTACCACAGTGATACAATCCAAAATGTCTTTGAATGAATCCTCAATAATCTCAAAGCAGTAGTCCGAAACATAAATGAGCACTTTGTAATTCTAATGAAAAATTTAAATAAATAATTCCTCTCAAATTATCTGAACACAACTAAATATGATTCCATGGGAATATTTTTTTTTTTTTATAAAACCTCCATTTTTATAAAAAAAACTGTCACCTGACATAGGATGCAACATAATATTATGGAAAACTAATAATTTATAATGGAAAAAATTCACTGATTCATAAACAAGATCAGATCTTGAAAATAAATTCAAGTAAACATCTTCTTTGCTTCTTAGAAACATGACTACAATTGGGTAGGCAAAAACTGCAATAGTCATGTATCCCAAAACTACCCTCAATCAAGGACAAAGATCAAGCACACAATATAAATTAAATATACATAACACTACATAATTTTCATTAAGCATCTATATAACTACATTTTGTTATAATGCTTAAAAGACAACAATAAACATTCATATAAAGATTGACAGGTTTGCAGAAATTGTGCTTTTACTTTCTGCAACCATACCAGTACAGAAAACTTGTCCTGAGATACCACTCCTTGTGTCAACTAAAAAAAGTCTCAAAAGGACAAGTGGCCACTGTAGCAGAGAACCGCTGATTCTTGAATTAGGAATCTGGTCTTATGCAAAAGATTGTTTTCCAAAACAGAAATCAGGTTTTATTGTACTGTTCTGACACATATTTCAACTAACTGGAGAAATGATGCTAAGCATGCCCAATGTGCTCTCCTGCATGGCATAGTGCCAAGGTTTTTGATGTGGAATATGCATAATGTGCCCTGCTGCATGTTTATAGTGCCTTAGTCCTGGATGTGGAATGGGCCCAATGTGCCCTCCTGCATGTTTGTGGTGCCTTGGTCCTGGATGTGGAATAGACCCAATGTGCCCTCCTGTATGTTTGTGTTGCCTTGGTCCTGGATGTGGAATAGGCACAATGTGTCATCTTGCATGATGCAGTGCCTAGGTCATGATTGTAGGATAGGCCCAATGTGCCATCCTGCATTTGTGTAGTGCTTTGGTCCAAGATGCAGAACAGGCCCAATGTACAATCCTGCGTGTTTGTAGTGCCTTGGTCCTAGATGTGGAATAGGCCCAATGTACTATTTTGCATGTTTATAGTGCCTTGGTACTGGATGTGGAATAGGCCCAATGTGCCCTCCTGCATGTCTGCAGTGCCTTAGTCCTGGATTTGAAACAGGAACAATGTGTCCTCCTGTATGTTTGTGGTAACTTGGTCCTGGATGTGGAATAGGCCCAATGTGCCACATCTGGTATGTTGTAGTACCTAGGTCATGAATGTAGGATGGGTCAAATGTGCCATCCTGTATACCATAAGAGGCAACTAATTTGAAACTGGAGCCACAGTGACTGAGTGGTTAGTGTGCCAGACTTACAACCACAACCAAATGGGTAGAGATTCAAATCCTACTATCAGATCAGACTGTCTATGGGCAAGGCACTGTGATTTGTCATTTTGGGGATTTAATGTCATTTGTAACTCATGATAGACCATACATGGTGGCCAATATGTTCAGTGGAAGAAGAGTCCTGGAAGGCTCCAGGAAGAACCACTGACCCACAAGAAGATGCTGGCAGACCTCACATACCCACATTGGTGAAGCCAAAACTCAAACCTACATGGAGGTGAGATGTTAGTAATCTGAAAAGTTGAAAACTATAGACCACTTAACCACACAAAACCATGGGCAAGGCACTAAATAACTTACTTGTGTTGCTGTGCCACAATACACCAAACCAAATGAATCTGACAGATATCATCTTATGAAATCCCCAATTTTGAAAAATACAATCATTTCTTTGTTTTTTCAATTCTGTATCACATATCTATAAGTTTCAGTTCTAGTAAATGTAATTAAAACAAATCAAGGTCAGTGAATCAAGGCCTGTCCATACATTATATTATCTACCATGCCATTTAAATACCAAAATGCAGATCTTATTAGTTAACAATGAAAGGTTTCTGATTTAATAAAATTTTGCTTGTATTTTGTGTTCTTACAAAAAAAAATTGTTTTGCTTATTGTTGTTGATTTTTATATTACCATTGATACAATAAAGTTCAAGAATAACTTCACTTGGGTGAGACTGAAACTATTCAAATGCAAAGACAGTCAAAGTTAACCACATACCAAAAGATAATATATTTTTGAATATTTACTGAGATTAATACTTTATATACAAGTCATATGAATACTTTATATACAAGTCATATGATTGACAGAAATGGACAACTCTATGAATGATTATTTTATGCAAATCTCCATGAAAAGAAAAGTAATCTGAGATGAGAAAGCAAATCAATTTAATGATGTGTGCAATCTGATTTACGGTAACTGAAACAATGTAAATTGCATACATCCAAGAATTTTTTTTTAACCAGCCATCATTTGTTTTACACTATTTAAGGCTCTGATGACATTCAGGCTATTCTCATTACTAAAGAGGAATCCTACATCATCAAAAGTCTACCCATAAAATAAAAGAACCATAATAAGTGGGCCACTTGACTGACCTCTGCCCAACAGTCAAAAGTAAGGACAGTTGGCCAAGAAATCTTGGCCACTATACCATGCTTTCTGTTGAATTTCTCCAATACTGTTGACTGTTGTATAAAACAACTATTTCAAGGATTCTCAAGTTTTAGTATTTTTATCCATATCTATTAGCATCATCTGTCCAACAATGAAAGGATGCTTTGTGTGAAAGTTGGTCAAATTCTGTTATATTTATATAAACTTGTGAAATGTTTTTCTACCTTTAATAAGAGCAAATATATTTGACAGCAGAACAGCATCAGTTGTGTAACTCTTTAAAAGGCATTCACACTAGGTCACATTTTGTCAAATTCAGTGTTAAGCAGTCAATGAAAAGAAGTTACTGAAGGTTTTTGAGTGTTAGTAACAGGAACCATGTTTGATGACTGCATTTGTACAACATTTTTAAAGACCCTGCATGCCATAATGCTCTCTCTGTGTGCAACTTACATTTTTAATGTAGCTTTAAGTTTTAGTCATATTGCTACAATGTCTGCAATGTGACAGTTTATAGTGATATCCAGCATCATGCCCCACCCTGTCACATTATCTGAGACCATGCTGAAAAGTCCTAGCACAACTTTCTTAATGCTGAGCAGCAAGCGAGGAAGCTCTTTGTACCATTTATATAAGTCTTTGGTATGATTTGACCAAGTTTGAGACGCTCTAACCACATAGGCCACCCAAGTGGTTCAACACTTTCTTTAAGATTCAATAAAATTCTGCTGAGAAATTTTTAAGAAAAAGTAATTCAAATGATATTCTAGTTATAGCAATGGTGGCCATATTGACATCATTTGTATACATTTTAAAGCCCTTATAAGCAGGATGGTTTGTCAAATTCTTCTGAGCTGTTACTAAGAAGTTGTTGTCTTTGTAATTTTTAGTAATGGCAGCCATATCTGACAGCAAATCAGCATCACTTCTATTGGCTTATGAAATCTTCATGGTACAATGCTTTCCATGAATCTTTGGTCCCATTTTACCTCTGCTCATTATCACTACAAAGCGCAGGGATTTTTCTCTGGGTCTCATCATTACAGCACATGTTGTCCCAAGAAATACCAACATTCCATAACATGGACCTCTCAACCAATGGTGAGTACTTTCCATTTTCTGTATGGAGCATCATTCAATCCCACCTTACTTTCAAATTCAGCTAAACAATAGCTATCAGTAAGCTATTGCTTCTATTAAAACGTAGTTTTTTGGGGGATAAAACTAATTTTAACTATACAATACTTACCCATAGCTGTTGTCAAGTGCCCTCCTCCCAACACACTCTGATATCCCAATGTAATAGCTGTTTATGAAAAAGATGAACTACTGTGCATGTTCTGCACATAACATACCAAGAACAAGGTGAGTTGCAAGAGGAATTGCATCATACAGACAATTCTTCACTCTAAGGGAGGATGTACGCACATCAAATGGCTGCTGCATTTTTTTCGGCACAAAAAAGAAAGCTAAACAACAGCTATGGGTAAGCTACTGATGCTAATTTTCCCCCTGCTCTTAGTAGAGGTGGCCATATCAGATGGTGGATCAGCATCAGTTGTGTAACGCTGACAATACACTAGTATGCTTTCTGTTAAGTTTGTGTTTTTTAGAAATTAAGGTTTTCTACATTTTGTTATGGTGGCCATATCTGATTGCACAACAGCATCAGTTGTATATATCTGAACAGCATTTATGCATGAGTGATCTGAAGCAAATTTAGTTCAAATTGGTCTGGTGGGTTTTTATAAAAAAATTGAAAATAACATTTATTGATGATGAAGAATGGATTGGTATATTTTTTTTAATTGTTGTCATATTTGACAGCAGTTCAGGCATCATCTGCACAACTCAAATCAGAATGATTTCTGAAAAAATTTCATCAAATTCTGTTCATTTGCTTTGGAAACAAGTCATTAAAAGGATTTTTTTTCCAGAAATGGCAGCCATATCTGACTGTGGACTGGATTGATTTATACCAATTTAAAACCCTTCATGTCAGGATGCTCTGCAAAATTTGGACAAAATTGGTCCAATGGCCTTTTGAGAAGAAGTTTAAAATATCAACTGCTGATGGACAAACAATGCTTGACAGACACAGGGCCATACCTTACTCTCATCTGGCCTCATGGCCAGGTGAGCTAAAATACAAACATAACATTCTATGAGTGAATATCATGGAAAATTGAATCTTTCCAATGAAAAAAGGCAAAGTTGTGTATGGGCTGGCTGAGTCATTTCACTGAACACAAAGTGGAGAAAAGTCTATGAAACAACATAATTGGAACCAAGTCACAACTTCTGATCTAAAAATTCTTGTCACATGATGAACCTCACAAGAATGTGATTTTCTAATGTTCACCACACTTGTGCAGGTTAGACAAAAATAAAAATTAATATTTTTACCAATAGTCAATAAACCTAAACAATTATTAAAAGGGTTTTAAAAATTACATTAAATACAGTAATCACTTCAAGTTATGCAAGACACATTTCAACGTAAGTTTGTAGCAAGTAAGACTAACCACATACGTAGACTGGATATCATTTCTCATACGCTGGTCTTCTCCAATAGTTTGGTTTCCCGACTCCACATCTTGGTCTTTTACACTGAAAAATAGAGACACTATTCATTAATATCAATTATCTGAGATCACAGATATAACATCAGTAATAATAATTTAAAAAATTTTGTATTCCCTTATTAAATCAAAGGACTCGATAACACATGAATATCTTTGTCATGTTGATCATGTGCCAAATTCTACTAATTTACACAAATTATTAATACAAACAAGGGAGTAAATGAAACAAAATTGGAAAGAATTAACAGTCAAAGAGATCAAAGTCTTATGAGACTTGTACCCTAGAGTTTGTTAAAACATTCCTTATTTGTGTTTCACTGTTTTGTCTGCTATATGATATTTTTTTCAGTGTGATATCCAATGTTGAATGTTACTTTGTCAAGAATACTGTTATATTATAATTAAAAGACAAATAATGTGGGATCTATGGATAAGTGCTTTTCCTGCCGTTAATTATAAAGTTGTCAATTCTTATATACTGTTATATATAAATATACATATGTTGAATTTCTCAAACTATGTGCTTCTAAATGGTGTACATTTGTATGCCCTAGATGCAAATGATGTGAGAGAATCTTGATTTTGCCATGTTGGAATGTCTGTCTGCCTCAGCTAGCATTTTTGGGACTGACCATTTAATAATAGGGATGGAGGCTGGGATTTTCTTTTTTGTTTTTACCTCAGGATAAAAAAAAAATTAAACTAATATAATGGATATACATGTAATTAATTTTTTTCCTAGAAATCAGAGCAAAAAATATTTTTCAAGCTATTTGGAGGCTGTAATTTTTTCAAAAATATCCCATGCCCCTACCCCCACCCCACCTCACCCTACCCCTAATTAAATGGCCAGTCCCATAGCATGATTGTGCAAAAACCACTTCACATAGGCAAATAAAATTTGTAGGCAATTGTTTCTGTCCACACGCAGGCCAGCTAAGACAATCCAATTAGATTTTCATGCCATTTGAGTGAATATAAATTCTTTTTATAATTATTGGATTTATAAACTTGGTGGTAAAATCTGGTTTAATTAAGATTATACAGAATTAATCAGCCCTGGCAAATGAAATATGTCAAGTGCATTTATGTGCATATATAAATGATCTGATTTGATCCAGATGCCGTTCAAAAAAATTTTGTCTTTAAGTTTTTGTGAGTTTTGGATCAGACATTTTTGCCAGTTAAGCTTTGTTTGTGTTGAGCACATTTGTTCTCAGCCCCCTTGACCAATGCAAATGAAATTTAGCAATTGGCCTTTTTGAATGTATCTAAAGAAGACATGATTGACCTTTACCACTTAATGAATTTTGGAAATATTCCTTCTTTGAAGTTCTATCTTTTAAATGCAGTGTGGACATAAATGTATGATAAACATACATCCAGTCTCTCATCAAATCTTGTTTCATCATGGCTGGTGTTCTTTTTCATGCCCTGCCATGAATATGTGACTGAGATACAGGTAAGTAATATTGTCCTTGTTTGTCTGTACATTTCCTTCCTGCTAAGTTTTGTGTCATATGGTCACTCACCATGGCAACTAATTTTACCTTGTCCA
This sequence comes from Megalonaias nervosa, assembly GCA_016617855.1. Lineage (NCBI taxonomy): Eukaryota > Metazoa > Mollusca > Bivalvia > Unionida > Unionidae > Megalonaias > Megalonaias nervosa. The sequence continues at coordinate 81,663 of JAECUM010008345.1, read as the reverse complement.
CCTGATATCAGATTGGCACCATTTTTATTTTGTTACGTATATGTAATTAAATTGCTGGTGTGTTAGTTTTAAATTCTTTTTTTATATTTTTGTTTCATTACATTTTATTGTAATGATAATTTTCATGGGATTTGACTATTTTCAGAAAATTCACTTCTCCGTTTTGACCTGATTAGAACGTAAAAGTATTACATTATAAGTATTTTTAGCTCACCATGGTTGAGATGTTTTGTAAACACTAAGCGAAAATGAATGGTTATTATCAAGGTCATGTTCGGCCCACGTGTTAGCTAAGTTGTAAATAGCCTTTCTTTTTTATTTATTTCCAGTGTGGGAATCTGATTCTTAGATAGGGTTATTCTAGCGTACGTGCAAATGGCATTTTTTTTACTGCACTGTTCAAATTAGTGATCACGTAGACCCATCACATCAGCCACCATGTGATCTTAAATCGTGGGTTAAAGCAGCCATTTTCTAGTAGATTTACTGAGTCGTATTCCTCACCTTTAGAGCTCAAGGTGTTTTTTTATGTTGATGCCAGTTGATTTAGACTTCTTCTATTTTGTGGATTTAATAATTTATATTCTCTAGAAAACAACACAAGTGCTTTTCTTTATAAAAATTCTGGGACAAAGACATTTAGAGGAAATTTACTCTGGAATTCTAAACAGAACATTACAAATTGTGATTCATTGAGGAACTGTTACTATCAATACAACGACCTCATCTAACGTCATTGCCTTCCATATTGGAACTTCATAAAGATTCAAACCTGGATTCATTTAGAACTGTTTAGTGATAAGACTTATAATTTTCAATTCTAGGATTAAATTTTGGATTATATTCACAAACCGTAAGTCCTATTTCATATTTTTACCTTGTTTTCTAGGAAAAAAAATTATTTTGTTAAAACTTACAAAGCTTGTTGACTTCACTCTTGTCTTTTGTTACTTTTGTACGAGCCTACATATAACAATTTATATTGAACCAGACATCATAGGAAGTCTTTTAGTGAAAACCTGAAATCGATATGACCATCCATTAAGAAGGAGTAGCAATAACAAGATTTTCTAGATGGCCATTGTGACAGCTGTTCTGATTCTATGGTCTTAAACTAAGTAAAAAACAAAAAGCAAAAGCATTAAGTTTAATAAAATCAAAAAAGAATTTAATTATCTAAGTTATAAAATGAAAATTCAAGAGGAGCTTAGTTTTATGAATTAAATCCCAAATAATCCTAAAAGTTCTATCCCAAATACAAAAGTATAGAGTGTTCCAAACAAATTCCAGTGTGTTCTTAATTCCAACCTTGAATGTGCTGATGTACCAATATTCTTGAATGTGCTGATGTACCAATTCTCCTGTTATATCACAATAATATAATCCAGAATGTCTTTGAGTCCTCAGTAATCCCAAAGCAGTGTTTGACTCCAAAGTTAATGAGCACTTTGTAATTCCAATGAATAAGTTAAATAGATAATTCCTCTCAAATTATATCTGAACACAACTAAAAGTGATTCTACAAAGACTGATATTAAAATAGGAATGAATAATTTTGTTCATCAGAACTTTATATAAAAGCCTAAGACACAATAAGATAACCATGATGTGGGTCGTAAATTCACTTCCAGAGCTTGCCAAGGTCAAAAGGCCATGTCAACATGTTTATAAATATTATCTTAAAGTACAACCCACAAGTATAGACAAAAGTTAGCTATCAAAACATTTGTTTACAAATGATCATTAGCATAAACTACAACCTACAATCATGGACAATATAGATATACATAACACAGTCATATTGGATGTCCAAGCAACACCATTTTTATTTAGAACCAAGTAAACCTTGGGATGAATGTATGTGTGCAAAATCTGATTACCAATTAGCAATAACAAGCCTGTGCTAACTGATGGGCAGTGGACAAAGGAAAATGGACAACAGGCCATCCCATATGCTTTTCATGTCTGTGCCAGTAGATTAAAAATAGTGACAGTAAAGTGGTTTGTTGACTAGTGCATCTTCGTGTGATGACCATAACATTTACCAAGTTTCATGGTAATCCATCCCAAACTATGGGACAAGTTGAGTTAACAAGATTGCATTAAGCTACAAGACAAAGGGCAATAACTCTAACAAATAAAGTGAGAGAAAAGTGATTGGACAATATGTGCATCATGAGCATAACATTCATCAGGTTTCATGGAAATCCATCAGCAACTGCAGGACTACCTGTGCAAAGGCTACTGTACCAGACAAATGAATGGACACAAAGATAAACATGCACCACCACCTCTAGAAGCAGGAGTATAATATCTGAATTATTTCCACATACTGTACTTGCCAACCTTACAGAGAGTGCTGTTTAAAGGCTGGGGTGGGGTGGGGGCTCAAATAGCATTTTGTGATACCAAGGAGGAATCAGTGCATGTGATCCAAATATGCAACATTGTACAGTTCAGAAAAGTTATCTACTCATATGAGCCTACAGAAAAAGACTGGAAATTCAAATCTCAATACAAGGAAATAAAATGTTTCCTTTCAAGCATTTAATAGTCAAAAACAGTTACTTGACTGAGCAGCCACCTATCATCACCACACCCACACACATTTAGAATCACCACCACAAATAAACCAATAAAATATACAAAATGTTTCTGCCTTTAAAATCCATCTGACAGTAGAATACAGTATAATTTGTAGAAGCAGTCTTTGCTGCTGTCATTAGTTCATTAGAGGGTTTGAAGGTGATGCATTAGTGTTCATCTTTGCACTGATTAGAGACTAGATGGTACTGTGTAACAGAAAAACACCTCTATCTTGTGACCAGTTCTGTCATAATTGTTTATACATGTCAGTTACTGTTGGGATTAATTTGCACACTGTGAATAGTCCCAATTTAGGGTGGTGTTACTATATGACCAATGATAAGATGTTTGCAGTACCTGCTAAGTATGACCACTCCGGTGGCCTAGTGGTTAGAGCGTCCGCCTCGGATGCGGGAGGTCGCGGGTTCGAACCCCGGCCGGGTCATACCAAAGACTTAAAAATGGTACTAACAGCTGCCTCGCTTGGCGCTCAGCATTAAGAGGTTAGTGTTAGGACTGGTCGGCCTGGTGTCAGGACAATGTGACTGGGTGGGACATCATGCCACATGTCTGCAGCATGATGCCCCAGTGCTAGACATCACTATAAACTGTCACATGGCAGACATCGTAGCGATGTGACTGAAAAATTGTTAAGCTACGTTAAAGATCTAAATCACACACACACACCTGCCAAGTATAAAACGCTGTTTGTCACAAAGTCAAACTACATCAATCAGGATTTCTGAAACATAGTATTTTGTTTGGAAGAGTATTAAATATTTCAAACAAAATATAAATTTACCATATTTTATTCAGACTTAAATTTCCAGTTATATGTTATTGTGAGTAGTTAACTAATTGTAGAATATTACTTATTTGGGTGATGTGTACTTATTCCCCTTGAGACCACAAAACACTTTTTAAGGCTTAACCCCTTCCCCAACACATACATACACACTGTAGGTTGGATGCTATGGTGTTGGTATATTGGGGGCAGGGCAGTAATAAACAAAATGCCAGTTAAATGTATAGTAATAATTCTAGTTTATGCAAATTATTTGTCCATTTATTATTTTCAAATAATAATGTTGTAAAAAAGGAATTAAAGATATAAAACTAAACTTTATGTTGTATCTTTTTTCCCATACTGTTATATGTTTAATAGACCAATTAGTTTTCACAATGAGAAATGCTTTAATTTTGGTCAAAAGGTCCATAGCAGTACTGTGTTTTATTACATATCCATTCAATTGTACATGCTTTCTCTGGCCTTCAACACAACTGTTCAATCTATATTTTCTGTATCGCACACCCTGATTTGAACTACTCAGTTGCCTTCTTTGTTTGCAGTTCGTTTTGAATTTTTTTCATACAGAAAAGCTAAAAATATTCAGAAGCAAAAAAATTTGCTATGTATTAAATATGAAACCATATTCTTGTTTTGTAGTGAGTCAGGGGAAAGAATTTGTTTGATATGGCATATGAATACATCTTGGCATCATGACCTTGACAAATCCCTACACATAACAAACTTGTAGATATATTTATAGGGCCTTGACAAAAGGTTTCTGTATTATGCAAAGTGTAAGCCAACCACAAAGTTTGGCAAAATAACTTCCTCTTGATCAAAAGCTACTCTGCAAAAACCCATTTTTCTTTAAGCCACAATGGCTCTTACCTTTAATCATAAGACACCAAAATCAGTAGGCCTTTTCCTTAAGTGCTATTCCTCCATAATCTTTGGTCAAGATACATGGTCTATAATTAAGTTATTATGAAAAAAAAATCTATATTCTTTCAATCAGTGACCTTAAACTTTTGACCCCAAATCAATAAGAGTTTATTGTATTCAATGTGTAAGTCATTCACAAATGTTGCTCTAAGTCTGTAATGATGAACACAAGTTATTGTGCTGAAACCATTTTTCTTCTTGTATGGTGATCTTGACCTTTGACCTTTAGACCCCCAAATCTCTAAAGTTTTTCCTTATCCCAATTACAAGCCATCTACAAAGTTTAGTAACTCTAGATGGTGGAAAACTGGAGTTATTGTGCAGAAATGAAATTGGTAACAGGTAGATGGACAGTTGGACATAACAAAACATGCTATACCTTGTAGTGGGCATGTAAAAAATATTATGTTACAAGATAACTTGAGAAATTGTCATTGTTCTTTACTAACAACATCTCAATGGCCTACAGAGAAGCTGATAGGTTATCTGCAACTAACTGAAACCTCAGTATTTCTTGCACCACTTTGCAAATCTACTCTATGTATGTGCACAGACAAGATTAACCTGCTTTTAAGAACATCTTGAGTATTGTACTATAAAGATACTCAGCTCCACCACAAAATTATAATATCCCATTAGTACCAATACAGTGGTATTCATTCACACAGAACTATATCTGCCACCTTTAAATGGAGATTTAACAAAAATATCTTCTTCTATACAATAATAGATATTAATCAAATCATATTCACCACAAAACACCTTCAACAATGAGTACATAATTCCTCCAGTTGCCAGATTGAATAGCCTGACTGTCTTCCAAAATAAAGTTGTTTTCCCCAAAAGATCAAAAACAGAAAATAAAATATTGTAAATTTATCCAAATCACAGTAATACCACAAGCAAAATAGTCAAAAAGTTTGAACTTTGATTCAACATGCCAAACTGAAACGTTGAACTTGTAGGCCTATATATCATGCCACAAAACACAAATGCACATGACATCTCTGACTACTAACAGGTGAAAATATGCCATCATATCCTTATTCAATTAAGAAATATAACAGAGGCCAATTTATGAAACTAATCAAGGCTACAATGAAGTGCTGTAAATATTAGACGTGTGTGGTATTACCAGTATACCAGTTTACCACAGTATTTTTTTTTTCTGGTGGTATGTGCCACAGAATTTTCAGTGTACCAGTACTTCTGTAGTGTCTGTCAATAAGAAATGTACAGAAATTCCCGAGTAATCATGTTACAAATTTAATAATATTAACAGCGTGTTTACATTTTTCATGACAAAATAATTCAAAAATTATTTCTTTTCTTTTGGCAAAACAGTCAAATCTGACAGAAATTAAATTTGAATATTACACATATGGTTATATTTATGATCCTTGTTACGTGTAGGCTCATACTAAAATAACAAGAGAAAAGAGTGAAGTCAACAAGCTTTGTATATTTTAACAAAATAATTTATTTCCCTAGAAAACAATGTAAAAATTGGAAATAGGACTTACGGTTTGTGAATATAATCCAAAATTTAATCCTAAGATTGAAAAATACAAGTCCTATCACTAAACAGTTCTAATAAAATCCGGGTTCGAATCTCGATGAAATTCCAATATGGAGGCAATGATGTTAGATGAGACCATTGTACTGGTGGTAACAGATCCTCGATTGAATCACAGTTTATGTTTCCGTATAACTCCAGAATAAATTTCCACTGAATTTCTTTCTCCCAGAACTTTTATAAGAAAGTACACTTGTTAAGTTTTCTAGAGAATAAATTATTAAATTCCAAAAACAAATGAAAATCAAACTGGCAACAACAATTAGAAACACCTTGTTCCCTCAAGGTGTTAAGAATGACTCTGACTCAATCTAGTAGAAAATGGCTGTTTTGAGCCTTGATTTTAGATCACATGGTACTCCACGTGATAGGCTACATGATTTACTAATTTGAACATCACAATAGAAAGAATGAAAATTAGCACATAGGTAAGAATAGCCCTATCTAAGAACCAAACTTTCACACTGAAAATATATAAAACAGAAAGACTGTTTACAGTTCAGCTAACATGCAGGCTGAAATGACCTTGGAAATAGCCAATCATTATCACTTGATGTTTACAAAAACTGTGGGCTAAAAATAGTGCTGAAGTAACGTCAAGATTTAATCGGGTCAAGCCAATTTTCGGAAAAGAGATTCAAATCCAATGAAAATTATCATTGCAATAAAATATAATGAAACAAAAATAAAATAAAACAAATTTAAAACTAACACACAAGCAATTTAATTACATATACGTAACATCCTTAATCACATATGACATGTGTCATGTATACCAACATGGTGGCCAAATCGAATGTTGTCATAGATACTGAGGCCAAATCCAACTTGTGGAAAAAAGTATCCTTTAGAAAATTAAATTACTTACTAGTGTATGTTAATGTGTTAAGTAAATGTATTCCTTTGTAAGACAACTAATGGTTCTAAGATACTCAGGGCAGCAGTAGTTTTCTTTTTAATTTTTCATAATTTTTCAATCTACTGTTATTTATTTTCTTATTTACTTATTGTGTTTTTTATGTTTACTGGCCCCCTCTGATAAATATCTTGCCTGGGGGTTGACATCCTACTCAAAATATCCCTGCCAATTATACTAATTGTGTAGCTTGCAAAATGTAGCATTCATTATCAACACTTCTGATTTTTATGGACCAGCTCTCTATGTCAGCACATCTTTTACAGGGTATCAGCTAAGCTTAATCATCCCACTTTAATTAGAGTTTTTAGATTCCAACTTGTAACATACACACAGCAAATTCATTTACTATAAGGTGCTGACCATGTAATTTTCAGGAGGGGGACCTTGGGGTTATGATTTTCTTTTGAGCTGAGATATTTTATTATTTTTTATATCAATTAGTTTTTTTCAAATAATATAATGGATATGATATGGTGTTCTTTTGCTACAAATCAGAGCAAGATATTTTGTTTCTGCTATTGACAGATGGAAATTTTACAGAAAAAAAGGTGTCAGACCCTGTTCCAGAACAGTAAATTGCCAGTCCCTATTATAATTGTGGTATACATTGGTATGCATCGTGATATGTTTAGAAACACTGTAGTATACCACAGTACAATATATTTTTGTGGTATCCAGCACCATTGTTTAATATGGCTGTAACAAACAATGGCTAATAACACGTACTTTGAGAAATATCTTCCCACTGTCAATTGCCACAATAAGCAAAGAAATGATCACTAAAATCTATTCAATCTTTAAATGGAGATGTAGATACAAACAGCATATACCCAAGGTCTGTTACAATATTTTTGGTAATACATTTAACATATTTTTGATTCTTTGCACGATGATTCTGGTCGTCATTCTATTATTATTTATCTTCTTTGGTACGAGTACTATTGACATCTCAGTATGTAATTATAAGTAAATGAACAGGATTACACTTCATATTGAAACAATTTGTAGTTTATTCAAAAATACGGTATTAGGTATCTGGCTATATTAACCCATGTTTTTATTTAAGAATGCAACCCCACATTTATGCTAATGTATGACTTTTCCACTCTAGATAATGCTGTATTTTATTTACTGGATCTGTAATTTTATATAATAATTCATATTTTCCACCTAACATCTTTCATCTACAATAAAAAAGTACAAAATTAAGGCTTATTGAAGTCCTAGCCCCAATATCCTGACTAGCTTAAGGACCCTGCAAGAATTAAGTCTGTAAGACTAAAACAGGTCTGTCTTTGACAGGTCAACATATTTGTGTTGTATTTCCTATTTATTACACTTTGTTTACTCCATCTTATATACCATAAATAGGAAGTGCCTGAAATGAAATTTTTACATATTTATACTATGAGAAATTATTAATAGTATTATGGTCTTCAAACTAAGAAAATCATTTTATCATTTTCTATTAATTTTTTAAATGTTAAGAATTGTATATCCTGGTGATGTAATTCTTTTGGATCATCAATTACAAATGTAACAATGTCTTATTATTGTAAAGATATGAACGAAATTATCTACAATGTTGCATATCTTCATTATTTCTAGAATAAATACTACTACTATAACAATAATGCAACAACTAAATATCAGAACATATTGAACTGTATGGCTATTTTAAAAAGTAAACTTGAATGAGCCAGCATAGGCCTAGAAAAAATAAACTGACGATATGAGTGGTAGGGAGAAATAATTCTGACACTCCATATACACATTCTAAATGATTGGGGGGGGGGGCAGGGTTAATGCCATTTTTCAGTTCATGATGAGCTATACATGGCAGCCAATATAACTGGTGGAGAAGGAACTCGGTGGGGGGGGGGGGAATCCTGGTAAGAAACACCGACCAGTGGGAAGCTACTGGCAAGCTTTCTCACAAACCCACACTGGACAAATCCAAGACTTGAACCCAAGCAGACAGAGGTGAGATGGCAATGATCAATAAAGGTGAGCACTTTAGACCGCTTGGCCACCTGGGGCTCCATTCTAAATTATTTTCAATGATTATATTTAATGTAAAAGTATATATTATCCTGTTTATAAATATATTCTCCCAAACTGCACATCTGGTTGCTTTGAAAACCATGAATACACATCAATTTCACTGACCTTTTTGTGACCTTTTGTGATTGCAACTGCATGCATCTTTTGGCCAAATCAGGTCTGCAACACTATTTTTATGGACTTGAAAAAATATGGCTAAAGGAGTATATGTTGTTCTGAAAGAACTTGGTACATACAGATAAGGATATTAGATGTGTGTGTGTGTGTGTGTGTGTGTGTGTGTGTGTGTGAGAGAGAGAGAGAGAGAGAGAGAGGAGAAGGGCAGGCAAAAACAACACTTCACTATCAAGTTTAAGTTAGAACAACCTCAGGTCAGATATAAATTCAAAAGTGTGCTAGCAAGTTCATACAATTGAAAATGGGGCCCCGAGTGGCCGAGTGGTCTAAAGCGCTCACCGTTCCGGATCACTGCCATCTCACCTCTGTCTGCGTGGGTTCGAGTCTCAGGCTCGGCTAATGTGGGTACGTGAGAAAGCCTGCCAGTAGCTTCTCGTGGGTCGGTGTTTCTTCCCGGGGTTTTCCAGGGTTCTTCCTCCACCATTAATACTGGCCGCCATGTATAGCCTATCTTGTGCTGAAAAGTGGCGTTAAGCCCTACAACAACAACAACAACAACAACAACAATTGAAAATGTGCTAACAAGTTCATACAATCTAAAGTGTGCTAACAAGTTTATACAATTGGATGCAACATCACCTCATGAATGTGCATATATTGCGCATTATTAAACTCATCTGAGATGTTAATGACATAAGCAGATATTCCAAATTTTATCTAAAGTGGATCAGAAATGTGGCTTCCAGAGTGGTAACAATCAATTGCTGAATATAAAGGACACTGGGCCACCTCACTTGGTTTTCTGACTGCATGAGCTAAAACATATTGTCTAACCAAGCTTTAGTTATAGCTATCACAAATTATGGCCATAATCTAACTTTGATTGTCCACATGGTAACAACTCTTACTCTCCCCATTAAGAAACCTAAATAGAGAACTAAGTCTTTTTTCTGTCATTCTGAATGAATGAATTGTATGAAACATGTGGAAACTAAAATGCATGTACTCCTATTTAAACAAAGAATCAGTTAAACCAATTAATCAACAAGAATGCTTCCCTCTGAAAGTTACATGGATAAAGAGACTGATCAAGGACCGTGGTGGCATAGTGGGGATGGGAGTGTTGGCTAGACCACCCAAGCAGATGGGAGGAAATGCCCCCATATTCCTTCCTCCTGTATTAAACAAGTGGCCTCAAATAGACAGGGCTAAAATTACATCCATATATATGTCATTCTTTATACCATTTAAACATGTGACCATTACACTTTGATCAATATACATCTTCAGTTCGTCATTTTCTGATTGGACCAATATAGTGTGGTGAAATGGTACAAAAGACAGATGCTGCAGCAGGGACAGATTCAATAATGCCAGTCCTAGCTTAAGTTGGAACAATGTGTCAATAGTTACAGCATTAAATCCTTAATTCAAATGTGATCTTCGTGAATTTGAAAAGGTTTCAACAGTTTGGTATACTTAAGCTGGAGAAAGTGAAGAACTTGTTGAAATAGCATTGAGGTAGGTTTTTAAATTTTAAGATTCCTTTTTTAATTCCTCTGATCTTTCACTTTTTATCATTAGCTTTTAATTTCTGAATATGTTCATTTTATAATTGCATTAATTCCCTGAAAAACAAAAAAGACAATTGTCAGATAATATATAAATCAAGCTCTTTTTCTTTTTACTTTCAAAATTCACAGAATTAAATCTAGAGAATGAAGCCATTTTAGAGTGATTCTGGTTTTATTTGTTGCTGGCATGTTATGTTAATCTTTCTAATATGGAAAGAAAAAATATAAAATGGGATTCTGAATAGTTAGATAAAAATTCCTTCACTCTTCCATTAGCTAAAATTTATTTCAAATTAAATTTTCTGAATGTGTGTGTGTGTGTGTGATTTAGATTTTTAACGTAGCTTTTAACAATTTTTCAGTCATATCGCTATGATGTCTGCAGTGTGACAGTTTATAGTGATGTTTAGCACTGGGGCATCATGCCACAGACATGTAGCATGATGTCCCACCCAGTCACATTATCCTGACACCAGGTTAACCAGTCCTAACACTAACCTCTTAATGCTGAGCACCAAGCGAGGCAGCTGTTAGTACCATTTTTGAAAGTCTTTGGTATGACTCAGCCAGGGTTCAAACCCGTGACCTTCCACATCCGAGGTGGACGCTTTACCACTAGGCCACCGGAGCAGCAATTTTTTTTTTTTTTTTTAAACATTATTTAAAGGAGCCATAAACTTATTATAAATTTAAACTTATTATATATCTTTATGACATTATTTAAAGGAGCCATAAAGGTGAACCATATTATAAATGAGGAAGACTTATACAGAGTATCATATATACTCATTTATAACTTGAGTCCAACTCCAAACAACACAGACCCTGATCTGCTGTTGTATATTGCACTGGCAGATCAGTGTCTATGTTGATTTGTTCTACTGATTACTCCTAATAAACTGCAGATAACCAGTGCATTATGTAATAGTAAATCTGGGTCTACAGTTTGCAGTCAGAAGCAAGTATATACATTTTCTAACTAGACTCAGACACAACAGTTCATAATAATAATAATAAAAACATGACATGAAGTTGTTTTAACTGGTTCTCAATAATCTAGAACTAATCTTAAGCAAACAGAATTAAATTGGTACTTAAGAAAATTACCAAGAGTAATTTGCATGAAACAAAGTTGTAACTGAGGTTAAAATGCATGAAATGTGTAAAAAGGATGGAATTTACTTTCTTTCACAGAATTTTTTATTGCATGGTTTGTTTTTTTGAAAGTTTTTTCTAACACATTATTTTATATATGAAGTGATGGCACTGTTTAGTACGGGACTGAAAAGTCTAACTCTTACAATAAAGTTTTATATGCACATAAAGAAGAGTATGATATAAGTTAAAAAAAGGGAATTACAGAAGGGACAGGTATCTGCTACCTACTTTGCCTTACACTGTATGTACCTGCTTATAAGTCAAGACAACTGCGAAGTGCATAGACCAAGATCTGTCATTGCATAAATCACTGGCAGATTTGGGTCTATGCAGTTTGTTAGGAGTAGTCAGTGGAACAAACAACACAGACCCTGATCTGCAGTCATAATATGCTATGGCAGATCAGGATTTTTGTTGTTTGCAGTCTGCCTCAACTTATAAGCAAGTATAAAAATGTTCTCATATTCAGTATGGAACACAGTGATGAAGAAAGCTACACATTTGTGTTCCCATATTCAGTGTGCTACACAGTAATGAAAAAAGCTACACATTCATGAAATAAAATTCAATGGCAGAACTTAACATATTCACCTAAGCATAAATAAAAATAGGAGGTGAAGATGAAATATAGGTAAATCTATTAGGTTTTTAAAATATAAGTCGATATATTTGTGTATGTTGGCTCTGACATCAGATTACACTATTTTAGCATATTTCAATGCTTAATTAGTTAAAGTTGTTTAACATTTAAAAGTCATGGTTCATCAACTAAATATAGTAGGTCCAGAAGTTCACACAGTTAATTTATTAATGATAATATTTATTGCAGTAGCAGTAATGTCAAAGTAACATCTATGCTGCATTATCATAGTAAATGTGCAACATATAATGTTACTGGATAACCTTGTAACTAAAATATGGACAAACCCATCAGGAAGTATCTAAACACATGAACAAGCATAGATTTGACACAAATAACATTAATGATCCATTCTTTAGATCTCAAGTATCCACACACTTTAATTACGGTTTACATAATTTACAAGATTTTTTCATTTAAGGCAAACGATTTTGTTAATTGGGAAAATGGAATGTTTATTAGAACAAACATATTGGATTCACTGTCTGTTAAAAGAAACACTATATTGGATTAACCGTCTGGATGCTATCTATCCAATAGGTGTAAATTCTTAAAATTATACATGAAGTTGGCTGATAAATATAATGCATTTAGTCACATCCATTGTTTTGGTCTGGGTTAGAAACAATTCTCATAACTGGTTTGTTTGGGCCAATCTTCTTTAAATCATTTTGCCTCCAATGTTTTGCGGTATTTCAGCTTCTTAAAAATAACTCCTACAATGCATCTGGTTTTTGTTCTTCATAAAATTGTCTTTATTACATATAAAAATTCATAAATTTATCCACAATACTGTAATATGTACATGATATATAATCCATAACAATCAAACTTAAATTTAATAATTTTATTTATTATTTGTAGAAACCTCAAAAACTGACCAAAATATAAATACAAAAGCATCTTGCAATTTAAAATTGTACAGTTCTCTCTATGGTCCTTGCTTTGCACTATTTATTGATCAATATATAACTATTTATCGATCAATATATAACTATTTATTGATCAATATATAACTATTTATTGATTAATATATAACTATTTATTGATCAATATATAACTATTTATTGATCAATATATAACAAAAAATAAATGCATGAAGAAAGTAATTTTATGAGTGAAATTGTGAAGTTGTACATCATCCATTGCTTAGCAAACAATGAAAAAGTTAGTTTTGGGTTAAAGATGTTAATTTGTAACTCATTTAAAACTAAAAATTCAATGCCTTAGAAAACCTTTATAACGAAAATCAATGAAAGCAGTATGTTCTCATTTTGTTGCATGCCCAGAGATACCAGATAGATACCATATTTTTGTCCCATACAGAAGCATATATACAGATCAAAAGGTTTATGCATTCATCTCTAGGATACCACTGTAACAGTAACATCTAGATTAAGATGAATAGAATTGAACAATTAGTACTGGGAGTTACATACAAATTAAGATGCATAGAACTGAACAATTAGTACTGGGAGTTACATACAAATTAAGATGCATAGAACTGAACAATTAGTACTGGGAATTACATGCAAATTAAGATGCACAGAATTGAACAATTAGTGCTGAGAGTTACATAAAATATAGATGCATAGAACTGAACAATTAGTACTGGCAGTTACATACAAATTAAGATACACAGAACTGAACAATTAATACTCAGAGTTACATGCAAATTAAGATGCATAGAACTGAACAATTAGTACTGAGAGTTACATACAAATTAAGATGCATAGAACTGAACAATTAGTACTGGGAGTTACAAACAAATTAAGATACATAGAATTGAACAAATTGTAATGGGTGTTACATACATGTTAAGATGCATTAGACTTAGTAATTCATACTGGGTAAATTGGACTGTCAAATACAAGCGCATGGACAACACAAACTATCATCACTATCAGTAAATCAGGAAAACGATTCTCAAACCAATTTTATTTCCATGGCTTAAAGCCAAATGTCTTCTGGCAATTAATTGCAGCCAAGACAAGATATTTTTTAATGGGTGGAAAATGACTGGCTTCCTATCCAATGAAAATATAATCCCAGATGTCACAGAACATTGAAACATGGGTTATTAAATGGTATCTCAAAGCATGTTGATTCAAGTTTATATCAATCATTATCAGTCTTGAATTCTGTCTAAACTATGGCTGAATAAATCAGCTGAACTTTGGCTTCATTTTGTAGCACATCATCCCTGTCAAATTTGTCTGCCCCCTGCAACAAATCCTGAATTATCTATAACAGTTCTGAATTTTGTCAGAATAATTTCTACATATTTCTGAAGATTGTTAGAATACTTATCTGCAAGACAAAATTCTGATCAAGCTTGTGAATTTTGTCTGAAAATTTATCAATTGGTCTGAATATAATGTGCAAAGACGAAAATCAAGAAAATAAATTTGGAGTTTCGGTCTGATTAATGAATGATTGAGAAATGCTGTCAGAAGACAACAAAATTTGTCTGTACACCAATGCCAATGGAAACGTTCAATAAAGATTACTGTGTTGAATTCTATTCCAGTTTGTAAATGGAATCACTTTGCTACACAATGAACCTTCCAACTACTTTTTTTTGACATATGTTTTGTATCATTATAAAACACTGCCAACAGCATAGATTGCCTTATGGGGACTAGGCATTTCTACATTTTGTATTTTACACGTGATAGTGCTGCACTGATTAATGAGTTTTTCATGCATTCCTGTGCTTGAGAAATCACAAGCTGTAATCATACACATTTTGCAGCTTTTTTTCTCACATGGATTTCTTAGAAGCGGATGTCTCTAAGATTTTTAGTCTGTGATGATTGGTTCAATATTTTCATGTTTTGTGCAGTAAAAGGTCATTCTGGTTTTATGTACTCACTCTCTTACTTACCTTTTATTCGATATTCACACAGTACTATCATGCAAACTGTGACACATTTCAAAATATGCAGTATTCACACAGTACTAACACATGTAAAACACATGTAAAATGTGATACATTTCATAATATAAATGATTCACACAGTACTATCACAATATTCAGTATTTACACATTAGCATTACATACAAAATGTGACATATTTCATAATATGCAGTATTCACATAGTAGCATTACATACAAAATGTGATATCTTTCATAATATAAAGTATTCACACAGTACTATCACATGCAAAATGTGATACATTTCATAATATGCAGTATTCACACAGTAGCATTACATCAGTGATGTGCTCATCACTAAAGCTATGCGTGGAGCAGAGTGCAGGACTGACCACAGACCTGTCAGAACCAAGCTTAACTTACACATCATCCTTCACCACAAGGGACCCAAAAAGGTGAGACCTGTCTTCAACATAAACAGGTTACAGCACCTGGAGCACAAGCAGGAGTTCCAAATCAAGTGCAACAACAAGCTGTCTGCCAAAGGACCACTGACCAACAGAGAAATTAACTAGTTCAAAGAAATGGTGACAGAAACAGCTAAGTCAGTCCTGAGTCATATGAGTCCACCAGGACTGGTTTGATGATTATGATGAGGACATCACGATCCTGACTGAAGAAAAGAACAAGGCATACTCTGAGTGGCAGAAAGACCAAAACACCATCTCCAAGAGAGACAAGTTCAAGCACCGCAGGAAAGGGCTCAATGGGAATTCTGCAAAATGCAGGATTGATGGTGGAAAGTCAAGGCTGAGGAAATCCAACAATATGCTGATATGAAGAACTCCAGAATGTTCTTTAGTGCCATTAAATCTATTAATGGCCCATCCAGATCAGGATCCACCCCACTACTCTCAAAAGATGACACCACAACGATCAAAGACACAGAAGTGATAAAAGCAAGATGGAAGGAAAACTTTAGCCAGCTCTTAAATCACCCATCTACTGTTGACAGAGCAACACTGCAACAAATCCATTAGAGACTAGTCTGCAAAGAGCTGGACTGGCCCCCATATGAGGAGGTATGGAAGTCCACTGAACAGATGTACTGTGGCAGAGCACCAGGTAACGATGGAATCCCTGCAGAGCTATTCTAGGTTCTTGGCACATAAGTATTGGCAGCTTTCCATGACATCCTTACCAGCATCTGGGACAAGGAGGATATGCCTGCAGATCTATGAGATGCCATCATCATCTCACTGTACAAGAATAAAGGTGCTAGAGGTTACTGCAGCAGCTAAAGAGGAATTTCTCTGCTCTACATTGCAGGGAAAATTTTTGCCTGCACCATCCTGAACAGACACTTGTTGCAATCATCTCTGAGGAACTGCTACTTGAATGATAGCATGGATTCTGTCCAGACCGCAGCACAGCCGACATAATCTCCTCTGTGAGGGAAATACAGGAGAAATCCATGGAACAGAACATAGATCTCTATACAGTTTTCATCGACCTCACCAAGGCTTTCAGCTCTCTAAATAGAGAAGCCCTGTTGTTTGTCCTTGGAAAACTTGGCTTCCTGAGAATGTTTAACACCCTTATAAAGTTGTTCCAAGACGACATCAAAGGAGAGATCTTGGTCTAAGGAAAGCACTCAGAGCACTTTGGCATCTCTACTGGAGTTAAACAGGTCTGTGTGCTAGCACCAGTGCTGTTCAACCACCTCTGCACCCAAGTCCTATTCCATACAGTAAAGGAATTTGACACTGGAGTCTACGCCAAGTATTGCCTTCATGGATCCCTGTTTGACTTGAGTTGGATCTCTGCAATAACAATGACACTGGAAAGACTACTTCTTGAAGCTCTGTTTGCTGATGACTGTGCACTTGTGGCACACAAATTAAACCACGTACAGACCATTGTGAAATAAGTTCTCTAAGGCATCCAGACTGTTTGATCTGACAATAAGCCTGGATAAACCAGAAGTACTTTTACAGCCAGAACCTTACACAAACCCACCACAACCAACCAACAAGAATGAGGGGAGACAGGTGAAGAATGTGGACAGCTTTACATACCTGGGATGCACAATTTCTTCAGATGGGTCTCTGGACAATGAAATCACAGCCAGAATCTGGATGGCAAGCCAAGCCCTATGAAGACTTCATTTCAGATTATCCTGCAGCAAAAAGACATTTGGACGCCCACCAAGATCAAGTTCTATAAAGCTATCATCCTCACCTCTCTGCTCTACGGTTGTGAAACCTGGTCAGTATACCACAGGCACGTGAAACAGCTCAAGCAGCTCCATGTGTGCTCACTACAGTCAATCATGCACATCCGATGGTAAGACAGGATGTCAAACTTAGAAGTCCTCAACAGCGCTAGTGTTCCTAACATCTTGATAGCTAGCCAAGCCCTAAGAAGACTTCATGTCAGATTTTCCTGCAGCAAAAAGACATTTGGATGCACACCGAGATCAAGTTTTATAAAGCTATCATCCTCACCTCTCTGCTCTATGGTTGTGAAACCTGGACAGTATACCACAGGCATGTAAAGCAGCTCAAGCAGTTCCATGTGTGCTCACTATGGTCAATTATGCACATCCGATGGTATGACAGGGTGTCAAACGTAGAAGTCCTCAACAGGGCCAGTGTTCCTAGCATGGAGGCACTGCTGCTGAAAGCCCAGCTCAGATGGTTTGGCCACATTATTCAGATGGAGAAGACCAAAAAATACCAAGACAACACTTCTATGGTGAGCTCAAGCAGGGAAAGTGGAAATGAGTGTGCCACAGGAAAAGGTACAAAGAAAACGTTTAAGTGTAACCTGAAACAGTGAAGAATCCAACCCAGCGGACTAGAAGCCTAGGCCATGGACCGATCTACCTGGCACATGCTCATCGCAAAGGCTGTTGAATTAGTGGAGGATAACTGCTGCTAATGCCTCACAGTCTCAAAAGAAAAACAGCTCATCGCAGCATCCTAGACTGTCACGTCTGCAGAATTCCAATGCCTAACCTGTAA
This sequence comes from Megalonaias nervosa, assembly GCA_016617855.1. Classification (NCBI taxonomy): domain Eukaryota; kingdom Metazoa; phylum Mollusca; class Bivalvia; order Unionida; family Unionidae; genus Megalonaias; species Megalonaias nervosa. The sequence goes on along the minus strand of JAECUM010008345.1, from coordinate 63,393 downwards.
CATCCTGTGTGCATCCAGCTTTGGACTCATGAGCCACATGCATAGTCACCATGGGCTGCACAACTAGAGAGATCTCAAATGGATAATGGCTTAATACTGAATTGATGAAACAAGTTGAATAATGTCCAGCTTTTGAGAGCCTTGACAAGCAAAAGCTGGACATTATTCATTGAGTTTCATAAATATTAAATCATTGTCCATCTGAGATTCTTTTTATCATATAGTTTTTATTTTAATGTAAATAGTATAGAGGGAAAGAAAGACAAATAATTTCATTCATTCTGACTCAGAATGCATTCATTGCACATACAAAATAGTCTTAGTTGCAGTTCTATGACACTTAATATTTAAAAATAGATTTTTTCTTTACAAATTATAAATCAGAGAGCAACTGTCCTTCCTAATAAATATAACATCTGACACAGGCAAAATCATTTTTCAACATAGAATGTCCAATCAAAAATTCTGTTTGATGTCACAGTTTGACTTGTATTATGGGGTACCTGGTAGACAATCAAAGCTCAGTTTCACCATTAAGCATTTATAATGACTGGGTTATTCATGTGAAAAGATGATTACTGAATGCAGAAATTCCAGTTTTCATACTAGTTTTATTTTCTCATTTGCATCACATATTTTACTGTTTTAATATTTAAAAATGGTTAGATAAATATATATCAGTTGGGACTGGTTTATGTCCATGTTCTTGTGTTAGCAAAGGTAAGAATATTTACTCCTATAAGTTAACATTTAAACCACTCTTTCACATTGGGTGAATTCCATGTTACAAGTATAATGCCTAACCATCTCCCCATGCTTGCTACCAATTGATCAATTCCGTAAGTTTTATTTGCCTAAACTGTTCTTCTTGTTTGGGGTTTAAGACCATTTTTCTGCACATGATAGGCTACATATGGCGTAACAAGCCCCTGTGGGATAAATTGGCCATTGTTAGACAGATGTGATCTTTTTTCTCCAATTCCCTTTCATCAATTAAATCAAAATTTGATTGCCAAAATGTTTATAGTAACAGTAAAAACAACAAAGTTCCAGAAAGCAGGGTAAAGTACAGTTCCCATGATTGCAGCCAATCACCGATCAGTAAAGATAATATTGTGCAAGAATATATATATATATATATAATCCAACTGCACCATTACAGTTAGTATATGAATGAACTAAAAAAAATCTTCTTTCCAACAGAACTAAAACAGCCAATATACAAGTGCATCAAATTTTTAGAAAGAGGGGTTTTCTTAAACTAATTATAGCTTTATAACAACAGTCCATTGATAGGATTGCAAATTTATGGTTTTATTATTTGTCTAGGTATGTGTAGTAACATCAGGCATTGGTTAAATAGTATTTGCTTCACTCTTTTTTCCCCCGTATTTTCACAAAAATGAGTGAAAACAACTTGGACCTTACTTGAATTCCAGAACACAGAATTGTCCCATAAGTTTGGGGCCTACATAACTGCATTTTTATGCCAAATCTTCAATAAAATCATATTTAGACTTTGCTTTCTATGAACTGAATATTTTCCTTAATATATTTGCCCAAACATAATCTAACTGAGTGGTACTTCCCAGACATGGCGATATCTGCCATTATTTCCCCCTTACAGGTTCGCTTATGGTTTCAAACTGATTTTATGAATACTGCACATGCAGCAGTTAAAATCTTCATATCACTGATTCTGTTCTTATAACACAAATTGCTATTTACATACTATTGTCTAAGTTTGAAAACACAAATTGCTATTTACATACTATTGTCTAAGTTTGAAAACACAAATTACTATTTACATACTATCGTCTAAGTTTGAAAACACAAATTGCTATTTACATACTATCGTCTAAGTTTGAAAACACAAATTGCTATTTACATACTATCGTCTAATTTTGAAAACACAAATTGCTATTTACATACTATCGTCTAAGTTTGAAAACACAAATTGCTATTTACATACTATCGTCTAAGTTTGAAAACACAAACTGCTATTTACATACTATCATCTAAGTTTGAAAACACAAATTGCTAACTACATACAATTGTCTAAGTTTGAAAACACAAATTGCTATTTACATACTATTGTCTAAGTTTGAAACACAAATTTGTATGGTTTCTTATCAAGTGATGACTTGTGGAAATCAGCCATTGACAGATGCTGTAACCAGAGACATACAGGTCTACAACACATCTCTGCTATAACTTACTGGGGGGGGGGGGAGGGTTAATGGTCAATTAGCTATCAAAACACATGCTTGTGAATGTACAAGAGTTTGTTTTTAGGTTCAACTGAAATGAACACAAGCTGTTTGATGGCTTGATACCTACATTTCACCCTGAGCTGAAACACAACACCTGAAATAATCGGCTAAGGTGAAGGAGCATCTCAAAAGTTATAGAGACTCAAAATGTACATCTAAAAATCACATTGTGAAGTAGTTTTCATTTTCCTAACAGAAGAAGGCAAAGTTTTCATTTTTTTTGGCGACTTAGTTGCCCACTTTGCCTGGTAGCATGACCCCTGATACAGTATTCACACCTATGCAAATTTGTAACTATGTTACTGCTTCATTAATCAAGAAATGTGCTATCTTCACTCCAGAGACTATAACTGTACAATAAATGTCATCTTGAACAAAATTTTGGGCTGTGATAAATTTGCATGACTGCTCTAACTTTCAACCAGAATTTGGGTCACCTGTGGGTAGGTTGCAACAGATTTGTCTTCCCGCCAAATTAGAATAACTGATTTATCAAAATGTGAATAGTTCAAAATATACAGTTTTCTGTCCTTTTTTTGTTGCAGATTATATTACTATTAGATTTTGTGATCTTGGTTTCAAACAGCATGCAAATATATATTTAATGTTTTGTGTCTGCAGCTGTTCATTGCTTATGTCATCTTCCTTGACACATGGATATATAGATCTCAAAAGTGCATGGCCAGTTTTTCTGACTTGACCCATTGTGCATTGTCATATTTGTTTCATACACTGTATATACTTGCTTATACATCAGGTCAAACTGGAAACAGAATAGACCCTATTCTGCCATAGCATAATGTGCCAACAGAAGATCTGGGTCTGTGTTGTTTGTTGTACTGATTTCTCCTAAAAAAAACTCCAGAAACCCAGATCTACTGGCACATTATGTGATGCTTAATCTGAGCCAATGCAGTATGCAGTTGGTCCAGATGTAAAAGTGAGTATATGCAATATGTAAATGTATACCAGAAATACAATTGGTGCACATGACAATGATCCTAAACAAATAATTTTGACTGCAAAGAGAATAAAGACTGAAATATAAGTTACAGTGACACTTTATGTCTGGAATGATGATGCAGTTTTACAGTGGTATGATTAAAGTATGTTGGATGTGTAATAAAAAAATTGATAACTTGTCATATATTTGTTTTCTCTCACTTTTTTTAGCTTTATATCTTTGCAGCTGCATATCTGCATACAGACAGCCATGCCACTGCATGGGATTGCAGGTTTCCCACAATTTTTGTCCTAATTGTCCCCAAATCTTGACTGCTGTGCACCCATTGGAAGTGCTTCTTCATTAAGGAAAAATACAAAAAATTGGCCAATCATTTTCCTCTAGTACATGTCTGTTAGTTTGAAAGACAAATAATTCAGAAAACAAGAAAATTATTATAATAGTGCAGAAGGTAATGTTCACCAACTGCTGTCTATAAACTCCATTGTGATAACTGTGAAAAAGACTACATTGGGAAAACTACTAGGAGTAGCCCTGAAACACGATTTAAAGAACATTTATACAACAGAGAATCCCGACAGCAGTTGGTGAACACTGCAAAGAATCGGGGCATACTATTTCTTGGGATAACAAACTTGGAGGTGGAGCCAGTGTTGAACTGTTATTACAGAATGGAACTACCTGTAATAACAATAAGATCAAGTATATATATATATATATATATATATATATATATATATATATATATATATATATATATATATATATATAAACGAACATAACCCTGTAAGAAAAAATGCTTGAGAAATTCACTTAGCAGCATGATGGCTGAGCAGTCAAAGATTTATGACATTTTGCCAGTGTTCTATGTTTAATGTGATGATCTAGTAGTACTCCACATAATAGATCCATACATAATGCCACATGAATGTACACTCTAAACCTGTATGAAAAACTGACCAAATACCCAAGATGAACCAATTTATACAAGCATACGTGTAGGCCATTTGACCTACTTTTGGCATACCAGTTGAATACTTGCCAAGTTGGATCAACACACTAAACTACAAAACACTACAAGTGACAGTATCTGGAAAAGTGACCAACAGTGACTCAAAACTGGACCAAGATATATTGAAGAAATGGACAGAACAGATGGACAGGAAAATGAGGTTACCACCATAGGCCCCTCCCACATTTATTGCAAATCAAACAAAAATGGTACTTTCTTTCAAAGCATATCAAGAAGTTGGCATCAGGTTAACAAAAAAAAAAGGACTTTAAAACTTAAACCTGATATAGCAATTATAATAAAGTTTTTAATCTGATACTTTTCAGCATAAAAAATTGTTTCTTAAATTGCATTTACAACTAACAAAAAAGGTAAGGAAAGTGTTTATCAGCAGAAAGAAGTGACATTTAAATGCACAGTTCCTGCATATACATGTAACACAATTTTAACCTGCTGTATATTGATAAAAAACATAAGAGGAAACTTTAACATAAAATTTTTCTGCAAAAACTATAAAATAAGGTCAATACAACTGAGTAATAAAAAAGTACTGAATAATGCCTGGCACATACTAAACATACAGAATTGAAATTGAAGTTCCTTACTATAAGCAAATAACAAAACATAAACCCCAGTCTCAAAATTTCTCCATTAACCCTTTACTGCACATCGGTCTGGAGACTTGACTGCCTGATTGCACAGGATTTATCTATTAATTCAATAATTTGGCATCCCTCTTGAGTTTACTTCTTGTGCAATAATAACTTTCTTCATAGTGGGAATCTAATGTTTGGGACACTGGATGGGTATTGGATATGCTTTATTTCAGCATGCAGCAAATTAAATGGTTGGTTGCCATGACAACCAAATCCAGCCTTGAATGTGTAAAAACCAAGACAAAATTATATACTGTTTTGTATTCATTTATATTAAACTTAATACCTTCTTGCCCAATCAGTCATGGTTTGAATTTTTTTTAATTTATGATTAAGAAAAGTGAGATTTCCCAATTATTTGCCTTGGTTTGTCCAGGTTACACATAACATAGGCACAACAGATGTTTGCTTAGAGTCAAGTGTTAAGACTGAACACCTAAAGTCAGTAAAATTTTGGCTGTATATTCTGTGATTATATTTTCCCTGAATGTACTCATACAATTTTAAACATTTCAAATATAAAAAATATTTTGTTCTAACATTAATTTATTAAAATTTATACCAAACTGTTGATTACTATGGCAACAATTAAAAATGCAGCAAGAATATTAAGATATTAAAGGTGACTTTATACCATACCTTCCAAATATGAATGACTGTTCAAGTTCAAAATAATTTGAAAAAAAGCCAAAGAATGACAAACAATTCGTACAGAACATGAAGATAAAAGTAGCATGAGTTATGCAGATTTATTCACATATTGTATACAAATATGTACTTATGTACTGCATTATTTTGATCCAGACAAAACAAATATACCATGACGACCACTGATGATAAACCAAGCTCTTGTACCCTAAGATCTGAATTTTATTAAAAAAAGTGAGATCAGCTTAAAAATGTGTTACTTCTTGTTTCTGCAAACTTTAGATTAGTCAGGATTACTGTATACAATCAGGAATTTGTTGTTTTACATCATCGAAGCAAGTTGATTTTATGGTGAATGTCTTAAGTTTGCATGCAAAAAAAAATACATTTACTGAACAATCCTCAAATTCCAAATATGCTCCTTTTTTAAATCTATTGTTCATTCATAAAAACTCGACAAAATAAATTTGCTACATTTTTAAGTATGCCATTCCATTTGATCTTTCTGTATGCAGTATTGCTGTCTTGTAAGAATATTTTCAATGTATAAACCATGTAAAAGCATGCATACTCAAAATGTCAGAAGGCAGTACAACTTATGAAGTTTAAAAATTCTATCATCAATACACGTGATTAACACAGCATAGAGGTGTATAAATGGGCAATTTAAAGTAATGTGAATTCAAAGGTCAAAATGAAAAATAAGTTTTGGGTATAAAATAACTTCATAAAAATAAAGTACCTTTTGGCAAAGAGACTGAATTATTAATAATATTCAAGCAGGTGTGAAGGATACTGTAGGAAATCTGTTGCTGGAGTTTGTTTGGAAGCACATGGTTTTAATATTTGTGAGTCAGAGAACATATTCAGAAATAAATAATCATGAACTCTTTTGACTTCATGATTAAAAAAGCAAAAACAAAATACAGACAGTTGTCAAAGGAAAAAAAGAACTTGACTTGCTTCACTTGCTGAAATAAATATTTGTATTTCAAGATCGGATAGTAGTTTCAATATATATATATATATATATATATATATATATATAGAGAGAGAGAGAGAGAGAGAGAGAGAGAGAGAGAGAGAGAGAGAGAGAGAGAGAGAGAGAGAGAGAAGGGGGGAGATAGATACACATGAAATAATGACATGGGCAATGATAAGGGTCTCCTTAAATTGCTGGCTAATTTAAAACTGAACAGTCAAAACTGTGTGAAAATCAAATTTCAGAGGCAGGGATTTACAAATTTTATACACGTCAGCTTACCTGGGATGACTGGTAAACTGGACTTGTTCCTGGACAATTTGAGCTTGCCCCAAATGTAATGCAAAAGCAGACATGTACATGTAAATAAACATAAAAGGATAGGTAGAAAAGATTTTGGGAATAGCTACATTTTTAAGAGAGAGAGAGAGAGAGAAAGAGAAGGAGGGAGAGAGAATTAAGTCGAGACTGTAATGACTTATTTACACTCACAAATCTAGAATTTACTTATACCTCAAGGATTTGTGAACATTTACTTGACAATTATCAAATCAGCAACATCCATCAAGCTACTTAGGAATCCAACTTTTGAGAATGATTTGAGAATGCTTTTTTTTGTCCATTTATTTGTTTGCCAAGCAGTATGTATCAAGTCTCCTTTAATTATCATGTAAACAACAAATAATGCAGATTGTGCATACAACATTTTCCTAATATCAAGTTTAAACAAAATCCTCTGGGTAGACAGAAGTTAGAGATGAGTGCATTTTATTTCCAAACACATGCATGTCAAAGAAATCTCTCAAGTTGGATTTATAGCAATTAACACCTACTCACCATAATATTTGTAACATCCATCAAAAAAATCTATTTCTAAAGCTATGTTCAGGGGGTAGCAATATGACAAACTGCCTGAGGCTAACTTAGGACCTGAAAGTTGGCAAATCCCTGATACGTACAAATATAACAATTACAATGTAACTGTTAAGTTAAAATATAAATATTTTAACTGCCTTAATTAGTAAAACTGCCTTAATTAGTAAACATATATTCACATTATCATGTCTACATGAGAAAATGCAAGACAGGTCAAAACACAGACTACATCATGGAAATGAAAGAAACTGTAGCGAGGTATGCAGAAGAAGAATGCACTACATATAAACACTAAATAAAGATGCTGATTTAAGTATTGTGGTGAGATTACATGTCTAAAACTTGAAGAACAGAAAGCGGAACTGAATATGACCCTTTTGTCAGTACATTTGCTCAAACACAATTACTGTATTTAACCCAGACCACTTACATTAAATAAAACTTCTTGTCTCTTGTATCCCTGTTTCAGTATTTGGCACTTGCCCAAACCAAATTTGAGCTTGTCCCAGGAGTCAGACAAGCGGATTTGTAAATCCCTGTGATGGATATGCTTGAGGGGAGGGTACTAAAGACAAATATGCTATGACATACGTGTTTTCTGAGGAGATCATGACATATCAACCACTTATCCTGTCAATGCTCGAGATACAGCTTTCATTTCTAGGTTTAAAACGTGGAGGGATGATTTGGCCAGGGTCCAAAGAACCTGGTGAATTATGCCCTCCAACTCTAAATGAGTACCCCAACCAGAATCCGATGCATCAATGAATAGATAGGAGTGGGAGTCAGGTGCATGCATGTGGAAACCAGTCATGAATCTGTCCCAATTCATTCACCAGCACAAATGGTAATGAAAAACTGGTCCTAGAGTGATTGGGGATGATAGAGAATCTCTGTGCGGTTTCCATCTCCAAGATGGAGAGCTGTAGAGGTCAAATATATGTAAATGTCCTAGGGGAACTAAGTCTGCAGGGGTTTTCAAGGTTCCCAATAGGGATAGGTAAAAGGCAAGCAGACATTTTTGCTCATGGTGCATCTAAGAATATATTGTAACCTGAACTAACTTATGGTTCATGAGGAAGTTCATCTCCATGTAAATGAAGTCCTGTGATGGAATGATTTCCAACTTCTTGAGACTGGGTAAAAGACCCAACTGAGTTACTGTGGACCAACAATGGAACCGATCCTACTGAAGGGACTAAATTTGAACATTGTGGTTCAGTAAATCATTCAAATACTGCAGAATTGGTATACCCAGTAATCATAGGTGGGTTGTGTAGCATAACCTGGGTGAAGACTGGGTGCAGAAGAGATTCCAAACAGCAGGATCCAGAATTCAAAAATTTCCTGTCTAAGCAAAACCAGACATACCTGTAGTGTGGAAGAAATATTGGGATGTGCAAATAGGCATCCTGAAGGAAGTGACTGCCCAATCTAACAGATGAAGTGCATTCTGGATTGAGGAATAGGTCTCCATCTTGAAAGGTTCCTTCAGAAGAAAGTGGTTTAAAAGGAAGAGATCAATTGAATGCAAAATTTTCCACCTTTCTTGGTAACCAGAAAGATTTGTGAATAAAATCTAGGCAACTTTTTGTTCAGGACTCTCTTGACTGTTCCTTTCTGCAAAAGGGTATGCACCTCCTTCCTCTGTTCAATGGCTTAAATTGTTTTGATGGTAATGCATGCAAAGACTCCAGCTGAAATAGCCACTTTGAATAAACCAGTGTCCAACTTGGGAGGCACAGCAGGCTTCTTCAGGGAATCTACCTATAACTGGCAGCAGAGATCAGGGGTCTCAACATCAAGGGAGGGATGGACCAGCCACAATGATGCCACGCAATGCTTTTGCCTGCCAAGAACCTCTAAGAAATTTCCTTGATTACAGAGGAATAAGGAAGAAACAAGAGGCCTGATTGTGTTTGCACCACTGAGATCTTCTTGGACTGTGTGCCATATGGTTCGGGCACAAATATAGGGGTACAAGGTAGTAGACTTCAATTAACACCTTATCAAAAGACCAGAACTCATCCTCCTCATCCAATGAGAGGATGGAATGGGCCTGATAGGAGGCATCAGTGGCACTGCTTCTATCTCAAACTCACTGGAGCTGATGAGGATAGAGAGGGCATAATCATCATCATCTAGCATACTCCAAATTGGAGAGTGGCTGGGCATCATTATGTGCAATGAATTGTAGAGGGGAGATGAGATCGTCTGTCTACCCTGAATGATGTGATGCATCTAGCCTTTCAGGATGATGTCACCTGGTGATGAGGTGATGGTTGAACACAAACTGCATCACAACCTCTACTGTAAGGCTGGGTCTGGTAGCCAATGGGGGCATAAGGGACCAAGGAAACTGAGGTGGAGGACCACACATCGTGTAAGGATTCATTGGGATAACAGGGAAGGGGGGAAACCAATCTGATCCCCTTTCCTAGTCTGAGCCCAGTGGGCAGATTCCCAATCATGCACAGGATGGTAGAAGGGGAACTCACTCTGTACCCTATAATATACAGTAAAGGTGGTGCTCTATAGTTTTTTATTTTGCATAGGGTTAGATTTTTAAAGAAAAAGAATTTCCCAGGTTTTCCTCACTGGTAATACTGGCTTTCTAAAAATGACCTTGTATATCTTAGGTATTGTCCAAAGAACCTTTAATTCCCTTTATTTTGGTGTAAGACTGATGGGTGTAATATGGGCTATAGAGTATACAACATGGCCTTACTTCACATGTGCACTTTTCAGAAAACTGCTAGCTCCACTTGGTCATTTTCACATCCTGGACATCAGAGGTAAATTATTCAAAAGAACAGATAATTTTTTACCTATTGTATTTTTTGTAATTCATTAATTGCCCTTTCAGACGTTGGTATTGTCTAATCTGGTCAAATTCCTTTCCCCATTTTTAATACCTGCTGAAAACAGTATACTTTAGACTAGTTCAGGCTGAATTTTTGAGCACATGGGAGCAGTCATATTGGTTAACTTTGTGTTAGATCATGTATAATTTCCCTAAGTACAATATCCAAAGAAAATTCAGCTACAGTACATGAAAGTAACATAGATGTATGCCAACAATCTTCCAATGTGCATGTTGCAAATGCAAGCCATTTCACCTTACACGTCACTCTCTCAGCAGTTCATACCAAATGTAGAGTGCACCCAAAGCCATGGAGTGATAACTGGAGAATACCTCATCCTCAACTATCACTCAGAAGGATGCGGTCCTTTCCAATTTGGGGAGGAGCAAAACACACTACCCTTAAGTGTTGGGAGTGGTGTAACACCAACTGCAACATGCTTCCCTGGACAAGAGATGTGCAGTGTACCACATCCCTCAAGGGAGAGAGCAACACGCTACCATTTACACAAGGTGTATGGTGCAACACCAACCAGACAGGTGGGAGCAACATGCTACCATTTACACAAGGTGTATGGTGCAACACCAACCAGACAGGTGGGAGCAACATGCTACCATTTACACAAGGTGTATGGTGCAACACCAACCAGACAGGTGGTAGCAACATGCTACCATTTACACAAGGTGTATGGTGCAACACCAACCAGACAGGTGGGAGCAACATGCTACCATTTACACAAGGTGTATGGTGCAACACCAACCAGACAGGTGGGAGCAACATGCTACACTGGGTATGAAGTAAGATGTGCACCACATTCCTCTCAGGTTGGATCAACATGCTGCCATGAACATGACGAGTGTCTGACTCCTCGAACATTCAGTCCCTCCTTCTAAACAGGACTCACAGGCTGCCAAAGAAGTTTGTCCCATAAATTTCTGGGACCCTGAAGTGCTCTTCTGAGTTGAAGAACTAAGCCACTCACAGAGCCTTGAGCGTTGGCTGGGGGGGGATGGGGTATGCAAGAGAAAAAGCCCAACATTCTGATGATGAGAGGAAGGGAAATTCTTCCTCTGCCAATATACAGGTTTCAGAGGCCATAATGTGCAAAAAGTGCAACATAACTTCTTTCATGAGCAGTTGGAGCAATATATAATGTAGTCTCGGTGAGTGTCCCAAGGACCCTTCTTGTGGCCAGACTGCCCCACAGGCTGTCCTGACATTATTCTGAAAAACGAAATAATGATAATATACTTTAATGTCATACATAAATTCACCTGGCCATATGCAGTGCATGCTAAGAACTTCCCTGTGTATTCACAATGTAAACAAGTGAGTGATATGTTTTACCTGCCTATTTCCATTAGTAAAGAAAGATATTTTTCTCACTGTTGTAACCTTTTATTGACGAAATAATGCAAACATGCAATAACAGTTGTGATGTGAGAGCATAGACATTATTAATACCAACAACAGAATTTCACTGATCTTTTTATGTTGATCAATTTTCTCAATGGAGAAAGAGAAATACACTGGCTTATCACTGCCCTTTTATGTTAGGCACATTATGCTGTTATTCCTTAACACAAGGGCTTACCAATACATTAGTGGCATTTTGAAAAGTAGGTGAGTGTATCTAACTGCCATAATGGGTGGGATACATGCGGTAACTCTTATGTCCCTTAAAGAATTTATTTCTAAAAGGGAACAAAGATAATTTCAAAGAAATTATATTATGGAATGGATAGTGTAACACTGAGATTTGAATTAACTTTAGAAGGGAGACTGCTAATGCAGTAAACACTTTGCTGCAAGTAAATTTTCCTTGGTGACTTTCTAGGCATAACGTTCATTCAGCATGGCATCCTTGAAAAAGATGACCATTCCATGCATCTGCTATGCCAGGTGCATGAGTGGACTGTGTCATATTGACAATTTTCCACTCTGTAGAAGGATGTATTCACATCCACAGACATTGGTTTTTCGACATGAAAAAGTAGGCTGCGAAATTGCAACTGGTAAGTTATTGTTGCTATTAAAATTACTAATCCGGTTCTTATCAGAAATAAAATTCATGTTGAACCCACAGGATTCTGCATGTAAATAATGTTGTGTGATGATGTTACCAAATGAATTATCATCACTGAACCCACAAGGGATATGCATGTAAATACTGGAGTGTGATAATATTGCCAAACAAGACTTCATGTTGAACCCACAAGGAGTTTGAGTGTAAATATTGGAGTGATAGTATCACCAAATGAGACAAGTCTATTTTTTATGGATTTCTGATTAGCTAATATGCACATATTCATATAACTAAGGCCCTGATATCCCAACCAAGATGGATCGATAAAAAGAATGACAGATGAACAAAAACAGAATTTTAGTGAGATCTGAGAGTTCTGTTTCCAGCTCTACAAAAACTGAAACATTTAGCAAGACTTACTTGGACCTGTCTTAAAAACCAGAAAATTCAATGATAAAACAAAAATGGATGCTTTAATTACATAGCACATAGTAGATCCATTCAGACAAAATTTATGAAATGAGTTGAACCATTAAAATTTCTTCCTTGAGCTTTGGCAAGCAACAGACTGAAATTACCATATATATTAACTTATAAGTCAAGTAGGGGCCCATGGTGGCAGAGTGGTCTAAGGCACTTGCCTATACAGATCACATCTCACCTTTGTCCATGTAGGTTTGAGTCTCAGCTCCGTATGTGAAAATTCTTATCAGTAGTTTCCAGTGGGTAGGTGGTTCTTCCAAGGTCTTTAGAGTATTTCCTCCACCAGATATACTGACCACCATGTATTTCCCATCATGTGGTTAAAATGTTGCTAAAGACACAAAACTAAACCAGTCCTTACAGTTAAATAGAACTGCAAATTGCAATGACTTAGAACTGTCAGTGTACCAGACAAGTTTGGGTCTATGCTGTTTGCAGCTGAACATAACTTAGAAGCAAATACAGACTGTGTTTCATAAATTTCATGGAATGGTTTGGTTCAATAGGTAGCAATCCAGACCCCTTCAAAGGGAGCAGTTTCAAAATCCAGCTCAGACCAGACTCCAGGGTTAGCCACTGTCCTTAGATGAGGTACTTTATATTCCAATTGCCATAGCATGATACAACCTTTCATGTGTTGATATGCCACAAAACACTGAACAACAACAACACCATAAATTACATTTTAGAATAATACAAAATTAAAATAATATTATATTCATCACATGACAAATTTACCCCCTCAACAAACTTTATTTGCAGAAATACATTTACAATGTCAAAATCTGACAGTTCATTGAATACAAATCAAAAGGAGGACTTGACCTATTAATGCTCACATAAATTAGCATATACACTTGCTCATAAGACGAGTCCAACTGCAAACTGAACAGATCCAGATCTGCCATTGCATAATGTACTGGCGGATCTGGTTCTATGCAGTTTGTTAGGAATAATCAGTATAACAAACAACATGGCCCATGATCAGCAGGCACATTATGCTACAGCAGATCTGGATCTTCATTGTTTGCAGTTTAACTTGACTTATAAGTGATTACATAAATTAATACTTTACACACGAATACAGCATGCAATCTGACTATTACCACCATTTGTGCACATCAGTTCACTGTGACAGTATTTTCCTTTTACCACTGTTCTTTCCACTTAGTACATTCAAGCAATATTCCCAGATCAAATTAGACATCACGCTGTTATGGTGGACATTATTAGCTACATAGATGCTACCCCAGTGTCATTTACAGCCCTAATTTCCGTTGTACTGCTGTGACAAATATCCACTGACTCTAATCCCTAAGTAACTTTAATCACATGGAGAAAAAAACGTTCTTTGTTGCAATTGCCACTGAAACAGGTTATTTTCAGTGAATCTGTATTACTGAAACAGGCCATGAAGAGCCTAACTGACTGACAAATACATTTTAAAAAGTGCTTAAGTCTCACACATTACCTTTTTATATTTGTAAATTTCTAGGAAACAATGGTTGTTCTGAACACTGAGAAATACAATACATAACTAATACAATAACTAATACTGTAACTAATACAATGTAAAAACACCCAAAATTTCTACACAAACGTCATCTGAGTACATGCCTTAAACATCAACCAATCTATATAGTCATCATTATTTACCAAAGTCCTTCACCAAATAAATATACCACTACACACACATACCTGTCTATACATGTGAGAGTTGTGTTGCCTGTGATTAATACCAATTCCTTGATATTGTCCAGGTATACACTAGGCAGACATTCTAACTACACCTGGTAGAGATTATAACTACACATGGTAAACATTCTAACTACACCTGGTAAACATTCTAGCTGCACCTGGCAGACATTCTAACTACAGCTGGTAGACATTCTAGCTACACCTGGTAGATATTCTAACTACACCTGGCAGAGATTATAACTACACATGGTAAACATTCTAACTACACCTGGTAAACATTCTAGCTGCACCTGGCAGACATTCTAACTACAGCTGGTAGACATTCTAGCTACACCTGGTAGACATTTCAGCTACACCTGGTAGACATTCTAACTACACCTGGCAGACATTCTAGCTACACCTGGTAGACATTCCAGCTATAACTGGTAGAAATTCTAGCTGCACCTGGTAGACATTCTGGCTGCACCTGGTAGACATTCTAACTACACCTGGTACACATTCTAACTACACCTGGCAGACATTATAGCAACAACTGGTTGACATTCCAGCCACACCTTGTTAGAAATTCTAGCTGCACCTTGTAGACATTCTGGCTGTACCTGGTAGACATTCTAACAGCAAGTTTTAAAACTATCTATAGCACTTAACTGTTTCAGTTCCTAGATTTTCTGTCACTATTCTGACACAAACTTGCTTGGTCAATCAATTCTCCCAAAATTCTGTCCATCACAAACTGGACATGACAATCAATTCTACCACCTTTCCATCTAACACAAACTGTCCATACCAATCAATTCTGCCACTATTTTGTCCATCAAAAACTGACCATGCCAATCAATTCTGACTATTTCATGTGACACAAAATGACCATGCCAATTAATTCTGATAATATTCCATATAACACAAACTCACCTAAACAATCAATTCTGACACCATTCCATCTAACACAAATTGGTCATGCCAATCATTTCTGATACAATTCCATGTAACACAAACTGGCCATGCCAATCAATTCTGACACTATTCCATGTAACACAAACTGGCCATGCAAATTTAATTTTAAAACTATTCCATGTAACACAAATTGGCCATACCAGTCAATTCTGACTATTCTAAGTAACACAATCTGGCCAGCCAATCAATTCTGACACTATTCCATGTAACACAAACTGGCCATGCAAATTAATTCTGACACGATTCCATGTAACGCAAACTGGCCATGTCTCAATCAAACTATTATGAAAGACCTCAAAATCTGCAAAAGTAAACATTTTATTAATCCCACAAAAAATCGGGAGGCCCCAAGTGGCCCAGTGGTCTAAAGCACTCTCTGTTACGGGTCACTGCCATCTCACCTCTGTCTGCGTGGGTTCAAGTCTCGGATTTGGCGAATGTGGATATGTGAGAAAGCTTGCCAGTAGCTTCTCGTGGGTCGGTGGTTCTTTCCGGGTATTTCCCAGATTCTTCCTCCACCATTAATACTGGCCGCCATGTATAGCCTATCGTGTGCTGAAAAATGGCGTTAAGCCCTTCAACAACAACAACAACAACAAAAAATCGGGAAATTAATCATTATGATATAGATTCCCCCATAAATCCCTCTAATATGATGACTGAAGGCAAAGTACTTAGTCAAACAGGGATATAATGATCACATTTTGTTGGAATATGTATCTAACTTGGGCTAACCATTATAATGTAAATCCTTGTACAAAATTTTGGTTTCAATCCATTAACTCATTCAAAAGTAATGGAGTGGAAACAAAATTTGTGATAGATGTGACCTAATGTACATGCTGGGATGGGCAATCATGATGTGACCTAATGTACATGCTGGGATGGGCAATCAAGATGTGACCTAATGTACATGCTGGGATGGGCAATTAAGATGTGACCTAATGTACATGCTGGGATGGGCAATCAAGATGTGACCTAATGTACATGCTAGGATGGGCAATCATGATGTGACCTAATGTACATGCTGGGATGGTCAATCAAGATGTGACCTAATGTACATGCTGGGATGGGCAATCATGATGTGACCTAATGTACATGCTGGGATGGGCAATCATGATGTGACCTAATGTACATGCTGGGATGGGCAATCATGCATTACACTGACTGGTACACTGATTCAATAATCATTTGAGCTCCAATATTTATACACTTTTGATTCTGAAAACATGCCAGCATGAGCCCACTACTAAAGCCTTTAACTATTATAGCTGTCCATGCAAAAGCTACTGCATTTCTGTGCAATATGCATGAAACTAAACAGTGTAAACACATATCTGCTAATGCATTATGCAGTACATATCAAGGTCTACTTTGTCTTACCTTCCAGTAAATGATCTAGATCAGCTAGTCCATGTATGCAACGGCATACCTGGATCTCCACCGTTTGCAGTTATATGTGCATATCCAGTATAGACCCCAATCTGCTTATGTATTACATGACAGAAGACCCAAGTCTTATCATGACACCTGCAGTTGGATGTATATTAGGCACTCATTTACAGGACAACCTGGCAGTTATCCGGCTACACATACATGTACATGTACTGTTATATATGTGAGGTGGCCTTACACTATGGTATGATGTATTTAATATTACCATTACATTGACCATTTATGCCTTATCAAAGGGACTATGTTATAATAAGATGCTTTATAGTGAGGGACCATTGTACATTAAAACACATGGTATCTCACACAGTAAGAACCAAGGCTAAAACCCTTGTCTCCAGTCAGAGATATCATATCAGTTCTTTCCATTGCTAATATTACATATTAAAAGTCTGGAATGTGTCATATTAATCAAGATGTAAAAATTGGTCATGAATAAAGATCTACTGCAATTCCCTTGTCTAACAGCTTATCAAAGCTGTTAACACATGCATCAATGATTAAAAAAGAAATCCAATGATGAATTGTGGTCATGAGAACAGCATAGGGTGGGTAAAAAAAATGAAAGCCTGATCTTGACTTGCAACTGACTCGGCAATCCCTAATTGGATTGTCTATTTGTGATCTTATTTTCTATATCAGATAACTATATATTAAAGCAAAAGAGCAAATTAATAAAATGAAATGACAGCAACATCATTATCAGTTTATGAAATGATATCCCAGCTGTTTGATTTTTCCAAAATAAAATTTTACTCAATTCTAAATCTTACTTGAAAATATTCTGACCAAGCAAACAGGTATATTTGCACATTTCAAGTAACATTTCCAGGTTTGGCATCATATTTTATACTTGAAATGTACAGTATAGTTTGATGATGGAGTGAATGGGTTTCTGATAGGTGCAACCAAGTTTCAGTTGAAAAAGAAAATAAACAAGAGTCCCTCGAAATGACGAACTATCTACTGGCTGAAAAGAATTTCCAGGAATTCAAGATACGACCATTTCTTTTTTTTTAATTGCTCAGTGTTGAAACCAACTCTGATATTCTTGAGTGATAAGTTTTTAAAATCAGTCACTGTAACAGTCATACTGGATGAAAGATTGGCACCATTTTCATAAAAAAACCAAACTGCAAACCATTAGAAGATGTTTGCGTGAAAACCCCATGTCAATATAAACGTCCATTCTGGAGAATTAGTGGCAACATTTTCAATATGTTCATTGCAGCAGCCATATATGAGGTCAGATTGGCACCATTTTAATTCAACATCAACTAGATATCTATATTAGTCTTCTGGTGAAAACCACCTGATGACTTAACTTTCTATTTAAGGCAAGTAGCAACAACAAGATTTTCAAGATGTCCATCATGGTGGCCACATTGGCTGTCAGACTGGCACCACTGTCTACTTGGTATCAACTAGACATCATAAGGGGTCTTCTGTTTAAGCCAAAAAGTTGATATGACTTTACATCTAGGAGTAGTGATATGATTTTAAGAAGGCCACTGAGGTGATGATATTTGTAACCAGATCATTACAATTTTCATTTATGACCTACTAAACACCATAATCCTCTGATGAAAATCCCATGCTGACATGACTTTCCATTCAGGAGGAGTAGCAATAACAAGATTTTAAGATGGTCACTCTGGTGACCATATTGGATGTCAAATCAGCACATGTTTCATTTAGAACCAGCTAGACATCATTAAAAATCTTTTAGTGATAGACCCCATGCTGATATGACCATTCATTCAAGTGGAGTAACAACAACAAGGTTTTCAAGATGGCCTTTGTGGCAGCCATTTTGGATGTCCATGTGAAACCAGTTTCATTTAAGACCAACCTGACATCATAAGTACTTTAGTGAAAACCCCATGCTGACATGACCATCCATTTAGAAGAAGCAGCAATGACAAAATTTTCAAGATGGCTGTTGTGGCAACCATAATGGATGTCTCAGCAACACAATTTTCATTTAGGCCCAACTAGACTTTGAGATGAATGTGTATGTAAAGTCTTATGGTAATCTTTCAAGTAGTTTAGAAGAAGTAACTATACAAACATTTGCTAATGGATAGACCATTCAGGTGGAGCAGCCATAAGAAGTTTTTCAAGATGGTTGCCATGGCAGCTATACTGGACTTATGATCAGCAACATTTTTTAATTAGCATCAACAAGGCATCAGAAAAAGTCTTTAAGTGAAAACCCCATGCTGATATGACCACCCATTCAGAAAATGTAGTTATAAGAAGATTTTCAAGACTGTGGCTGTGGTGTTCATACTGGATGTCTGAGTAGCATAATTTTAATTTAGAACCAACTAGCTGTTAGAATGAATGTGTCTTGTAAAGTTTCATGACAATCCTCAATGTAGTTCAGCAGGAGCAGCAATAATAAACTTGTGCTAATGGATGGACAGATGACTGGATGATGGATGACAGACAAATGGCTATTCCATAAATTCTCTTGGTCTATGTCCAGTAGAGGTACAAACTCTTGATCGTACATATCATTAAGAAAGGACCATAAAAGAAAGAAGAAAATCGATCATTGTCAGGCATATAATTAACAAAAACTCCAAAAAAAGGTACTTAATGTTTTTAAAATATCAGCCAAAAAGGTCCATAAATCTTTTTTCAGATAATACCTTGTAAAAAGAATTTTACCTTTATTCTTACATATCACCTGTGCTGAATTAGATCTCTAAAATAACTATAGACCAATATTAATTCTTCCATCCCTTTCCAAATTATTAGAAGAGTATGTACACAGTTTGTTTATCAACTATCTCAAAGATCACAATCTACTTCATGAAAATCTGGCTTTCAAAAAGATCATTTTTGTGAGACTATACTTATCTCTATGACTGACAAGTGGCAGAAAGTCTTAGATGAAGGAAAGTTATTTTGTACTGTGATGATTGATTTTCGAAAGGCTTTTGACCTAAGTAGATCATGAAATTCTTCTTAAAAAGTTAAAAATCTATCAATGTAATAAGATGCTCTTAAGTGATTCACATCCTACTTGAGCAATGGGTCTCAACATTTAACATTAAATAGACACCTATCCAAAACTAAAATGATATGTTTGTGGAGTGCCACAAGGTTCTATCTTAGGGCCCTTGTTATTTCTTCTGTTTATAAATGACCTACCCCTAAAAATAGAGATACAGTCTGATCAGCTGACATGTATGCTGATGACACTTCTTTGTGTGATGCTCAATGCAATCAAGCCAAAGTTTAAAAAAAAAAATCTTCAAACTGCCATCAACAAACTTCAAATATGGTGCAACATGGTATGATCCCCAATACAGACAAAATTCTTCTTGATAACTACACAGAAGAAAAGAGCAAGATTGTAAACTAATATGATGCATGTTCTCTATGATAACACTGATCTGAAAATGACATGTTTAGAAAGAATCCTTGGAATATTTGTAGACAATAACTTACAATGATATCATCATATAAATTATATTTCAAAGAATGTAAACTCTTATCTTTGGCTCCTAAAGAAAATCAAGGCCTTCATTTCATTACATTACAGAGTTATTTTTCACAAATGTTACATTCAACCGCATCTTGACTACTGTAATACAATTTGTGGAAATACAACTGCTACAAATATGAGAAAAATTTTCAAACTCCTGCAGGGCATGTAAAATAATTCTTTATCAGCAAACAGGAAATTTTCAAACTGGAATGCTTACATTCAAAGAATTACCAATACATGAACGAATATTTTTGAGAAAGGCCAAAATAATGTACAAGGTGTTTACAAAATCTGCCTCCACTTACTTCAACACCATTTTCCAGGAAAGAGAATCTGCTGGTACTTTGACCAAAGGGATTCTTAGTACATATGACCAAAGGGATTTTTAGTGTGGGAAAAAGCAAAATATATAGCAGTGCAAATATCAGGTTTCCAACTAATAATGTGTAAGGTGTGTGAATAATGTAATTTCAGAGATAGATGTGAGGGAAGCAATGATAAATCTGGTAACTAGGTTAGCATCATAGAAACTAATGTAAGTTGGGTGTGAGAACATATCAAGTTTTTGGTTTCAGGAAGGCTTTGACAAATCTGCATAAACAGGTCAGCATCATGACATATCTGGATAAATGGATCATATTCCTGCTGTTTCAGCACCATTTAGCTATGGCATGATCTGGGGGAAGGGAGCTGTCATTCATCTAGTAATGGTTAGCCAATCATATTCTGTATGTGGGGAAAGGGTGTGGGATTACGATAAGTGTATATAGAATAGATACAAGATAAAGTGTGCAGAACAGAAGAGAGAGCAAACGGCAGAAGGACACAAGGCAGAAAGAAAAGCAGAAACAGGGCAGAGGAGTGTGTGTGTGTGTGATTTGGATTTTTAACATAGCTGTAACAATTTTTCAGTCATGTCGCTATGATGTCTGCAGTGTGGTACTTTATAGTGATGTCTAGCACTCGGGCATCATGCCGCACACATGTAGCATGATGTCCCACCCAGTCACATTATCCTGACACCAGGTCAACCAGTCCTAACACTAACCTCTTAATGCTGAGCGCCAAGCGAGACAGCTGTTGGTGCCATTTTTGTAAGTCTTTGGTATGACTTGGCCAGGGATCGAACCCTTGACCTCCTGCATCCTAGGCGGATGCTCTAACCACTAGGCCACCAGAGCAGTCCAGGGCAGAGAAAGAAAAAGGGACTGTAGAGATAAGCTGTAGTTGGAAATAAGAATCAGACAGAGATATACAAGATGAGGAGTTAAGAGAAAGGATACCTAACAGACATAATGGAGTGATAGATAGATATTCTGAGTGGACAAATATAATGCAAATGTAGATAATCATTAGTGTAGAATTTGGAGAAGTGGACAGAACTAGTGTGTATTTTGGATATAAACAGTAGATTGCAATATGACTTAGTGTTTTTAATTAATATTTCCCTGGTCCCCGCCTCACCCCGAAGAACGACCACACCTAACAGGTCAGAGTACCCAAAATCTAAGATCATTAAAAGGGCAAAATTTCAAAGAACCCAAGCCAAAAATGGAGCTATTTAAAAGTGGCTTTCAATTTTTTGGGTGCACTGTTTGGAATAACATTCCACATGATATTAAATCAGCTCCAAGCATCTGCTGGTAATTCAGTTAACAGTAGTAGTTGTTGTTGTTGTTGTTGTTGTTGTTGTTGTGGGGCTTAACGCCATTTTTCAGCACACGATAGGCTATACATGGCGGCCAGCATTAATGGTGGAGGAAGAAACCGGGAAATCCGCGGAAAGAACCACCGACCCACGAGAAGCTACTGGCAAGCTTTCTCACATATCCACATTCGCCGAATCTTAGACTCGAACCAACGCAGACAGAGGTGAGATGGCAGTGATCCGTAACGGACAGCGCTTTAGACCACTCAGCCACTCGGGGCCCCCGTTAACAGTAGTAAGTGATAACATTATGAAATTTATGATGCAAAGGAGTACATAACTTTATCAAGGACATAAAAATCAATCTGAAATCGAATTCAAATTAAATATTTTGTATGTTTTAATTCTGCCTACTATGATGATGTATACAAACAAGAGATCAAAGTGGACCTATGAATGCTGACCTGGCCAACATCTACCTAATACCCAAATGTACAAGAAGCTGGCAAAGAAATCTGGGTCAGTAGGTGGAAAAAATTTCCTTCATTGATGTTGACTGCATATGTGATGAAAACAATTATTTCAGGCTTTTCTATTTCTGATCTCTTAAATATTTGATGGTTCATCAGAATTTTTGGTCCGTTAATGAAACGCCACAATGCCTCAATGATTTGTGTCAAAACTGGTCAAATTTTGTTAAGTTGGCTTTAAGATAAGCCATTTGTTTTTCTAATTTAGGAAACAATTCAAAGATCTATATCTATTTATCAATGTATTTACAGTGAAGTACATTAATGGTAGTTCATAATTTAAGTTCAATAAATGAAAATAAAAATATTTGCTTCTGAGTTGATAATATGGCATGTTGGTGTAATTTATAATTTGTTGTAATGAATCAAATTTCACAAAGAGAGATATTTGGTGGGAGTGAGGTTGATTAACTTGTCACCTTGAAAAGAGTCTATTATCAAAAGATTAGCAAAGTTTCACACAAAAAAATCATTAGGTGTTAGTCACAGGGCATTACCATTGATTTTCCATATTAGTTTTTATCCAAAATAAAGAATGAATTGAGAATATGACAAAGTTTGTTTGGATTTTTTCTCTCTCTCAAAATGTGAGAAAATTGCTTTTAACAACGAATGGTTTCTTGTGGAGAATGATGCATTTTTGAGGAGATAGACAAGAACTCTGAGACGGCCCATAATGGATTAAGAAATTCATTCATGTTATTTGGTTTATAGGGATTAATGTAAGAATTATTAAGCTCTACAAAATAATAATATTCTGGTGCAATATAAAGTCACATAACTTACCTCACTTCACTGAAACTATACAAGCAAAAACATAAAATATCACTTTTTAAAAGTGAATCAAGAAACATTTAGATCACAAAGTTGATGACTAAACACACAATTTGGATGCCTTCTGTAAAATTTGATCAAATTATGTTGAGTAATTTTTAGGAGAAATTGTTTGATGTTTTTCTATGTTTTAATAACCTTTTAATGGTGGCTATACTGCATATGGATCTGCATCCACAGAACAAATTATAAAAGCCTTGGAGCCTGAATGTACCAGTGTACAATCATGTAAAAAGTGGTCAATCGGTTTTTGAGAAATTGTAAATAACAAATGTAAACAGACAACAGATATTGGATGAAAGGTCATATTAGCTCACTTGGTCATATATGGACAGGTGAACTAAAAAGTGTTGATTTTTTTAAAAATAAAGTTTTCTTGGGTTTTCTACTTAATCTTCCTTGTACTATAACATCATCAAGTACTCAAAATCATGATCCACCTTCTTTTTAAACTTTACTTCATGTTCCATCAGACCTTTTTATTGGTTGGTTTTCTGCTGATGAGCCAAGAATCTAAAATAAGATAAAATCTGATCTAAATCCACCTAGTAATTCTGAAGCTGTTGAGCAAACAAAGTGATTTCCAGTACAAATGTTTACACTGCAATTAATGGGGAATGGCCTTTTCTGTAAATTTTTCTGCATTTATTTAGTTTTTCCTTTTTTTTACATTGTTTGTTGATGGACACAATTTATATTATGTTGTCAACTTTTAAAATTCTCGAGGCATGGTTCAAATGTTTGATATAGCAGTTGAGGTAGAGAAAACACCAAGCAATTCTGGGGACTAAATAAAGCAGTGATAATGCACCTGCACTGCATATCTACAATCCTGAGTAAATCTGTAGTAAAAAGGAACTACAGGTCTTACATTTTCTAAATAAACATACAAATGCACACAGAGAACCCAATAAATTAAAATTATTCACCAAACATCTGTCTTGTAATAAAGAAAGAAAAAAATCTCACTGAAGTTGACAGATTAATTTACGTCAATACATCTTGTGCTATTGTTCAAAATATATTGTAAGATTTTATCTAAATATAAAATTGGCAACTGAACAGTATATTACAGAAAACAGGAGTACTTGTAAGTGCAAAGAAGAAAGTAATATTCTCTAAATTGGTTTCAACATTCACAACAAGTCTGACATCTTGACAATTCTATGTTCCCTTTCCCCACTGAGACATGCCTTGGTCTGTACAGTGTAATTACAAAGTAATTTATTTTTTGATGTAAAATGTATATCCAATGATAAAGACACAGCTTATCTGACAGGTCATTACATCACAGTCTTAATATCACTGTTTGTTTTGTACAGGATCTCAAACCAACAGTATTGACCCAGATATGTCAGGACATTATCCTCCAACAGGTCATAGTTTACATTCTTGGATGCAGTTGGGCACATCTTTTGATGGTTTAAATATGTCACTTCCAAGCAAAAAAAAAGACACAGGCATTGATTTGTACACATTAAAGTCTGTATTAAATTGCTAAAATAAATGAAATTAAAACATGTACAGAACTGAGGAGCTGACAGAAAGGTGTAGACCTTACATGTTTTCTTTTTTTCCAGTCATTGTCACCACCTCTTGAAACACCACTACCATTCTGATTGTCTATGACGGAACTTTGCCAATTGACATCCATGTTTTAAACAATCCATAACTTGACTGTGATTTAATCACTTACTTAATCAGAAACCAAATTTCCATTAGTTGTCCATGTAAAAAAAATGATCTGATCAGTGTCTATCCCACTTAGATTCTTTGATATTTTATAATGAAAAAAATCCTCTCAACATGCCATTTCTAGGTAAGGTCAGATTAGATAGTATTGTAAATAATATATTAGATAGTATTTATAATAATAGATTAGATAGTATTGTAAATAATAGATTCAATAGTATTGTAAATAATAGATTAGATAGTATTGTAAATAATAGATTAGATAGTATTGTAAATAATAGATTAGATAGTATTGTAAATAATAGATTAGATAGTATTGTAAATAATAGATTAGATAGTATTGCAAATAATAGATTAGATAGTATTGTAAATAATAGATTAGATAGTATTGCAAATAATAGATTAGATAGTATTGCAAATAATAGATTAGATAGTATTGTAAATAATAGATTAGATAGTATTGTAAATAATATCTTAATACAGACTTTAATATATCTAATATTTTCCAAGCCTAATATTCAGAAATTCTATGAATAAATCATTTAAGAGTTTATAACAGAATGACAGATAAGAATTGAGTCAACTGAATCTTTTCATCAACCAAACATTGGGATCTTGCTGGAATGGTAAAACCAAGAACATAAAAGATAAAGTGATTTATTGTTATGTTTTTGCATCAAAATAGAATATTTTCCATCCGGGCATTTTTCAAGCAAAGTACATATAATTCTTAATAGTCACAGTGTGTTTGTAGTCTACAATTGCATACCTGCTATATTCCCTGACAGTGTGTGTGGGGTGGGTGGGTATCAGACACTAAAAATGTGCGTTTTGAGGCCCCAAGAGAGGGGGTCATTGTGCATGACCTCCAAAAGCTGACTTCATCAAATTAAGAATAAGCTATCTTGTATCTTTTCATATAAGACTATAGAAAATGATCGGAAATTCAAATCTGAATAAAAGAAATTAACTTGTCTATTTTCTTCAGAGTATTTAAAACGCTTTCAGTCTTACACTTATAGACTTAGCATAGTCAAATAGCAATTCCATACTCATGTGCAGACATTCACAAAATCAAAACCATACTGACCTTAAAGAAAAACAAACATCAAGTTTCTGTCCTTAAAATCCATTGGCTGGAAAAACATGCTTAACTTGATGCAGTTTTCTGCTCTCGATAGTTCAATAGGGGTTTAAAGGTAATGAAATGTCATTAGTGTCCATCTTTGCACTCACTAAAGAGTAGATGGTAGTGTTGTTCAAACTTCTTTGCTGGTTCCTCTGAGCAAATCCTGGTCAGAACTGACTTGTTCATGACAACCATAAAATTAGCATTGTTAGAGTTTGACCACAAGATACACGTATTTGGCTCTGTAGAACAAAAAATATATGTAACATATTTGTGACTGACCTTTTCATTCTGGAAAGGGGGAGAACATAATATTTAACATCAATGAGGTCTTTAAATGCAGTTAATCTGCAGTGATAAATACCTCTGCCCAATTTGGGTGTTAATGCCTTATCAACATGAATCAACTGTGCAAACAAGTGCGTGTGCTGATTATTGTCTTTCAATCAATATATTTCATGGCTACAATCATCCTGAAAAGCATGGATCAATTAATAGTTGGTATTTTAACAAGATTAAAATAGCAATTAATAATAAAAAGACTAATCAATTAGGCATATTCAATATGCTACATACAGGTGGTGCTTCTATTTTAATAATAAAGACAACCAATCAATTAGGCATATTCAATATGCTACATACAGGTGGTGCTTCTATTTTGATGGATGTAGTACACCAATGTCAATATGTTGTATGCAGTATATGCAAAGAATTAAATGTTCTCTCTTGCTGACGTGTTTGACTAAGTAAAACTCTTTCAACCTGCAGTTTTGAAATTTATTTTGGCTGGGTTTTGCTGGTGACTGATTGTTACCTGAATCACACTCTTCAAAACTGAATCACACCTGAATGCTGACAACTGAAACAATTATGTTTTGCATTTTATATATGGTGAAAAATTCAGACTTTAAATAAATGTTGACACTGATCACAAACTTTATTAATAAGTTGGCTCCAACATTTTCATTCAATGCAGTGATATGTAATAACATCAGTGTTCTTCACCATGCCTCTTTAACATCGGATGAATAGGGTTGTTCTACTTTGTGTACTTTACCTATGCAAATTTGCTAAATGAATTCTCCCACAACAGAATTTGACATGACACATCACCCTAGCTATTGTCTGCCAATTAAGTAACCTCTGAATGGTTATTTCTGACCACATTACCTTTAATTTGCCTCTATATCAGCTGCATGCCCTGTGGATTGGTTTAGATGAGTTTTGAGCAGGATTGTGTACTGTTCTTACATACTAGCCTACAGATTACAGGTATATAATGCAGTGGTCAAGAAATATTGAGATTTTTGTTCTTGAAACAACTATGGGGTTAAGATACCTGAAAATCATGTTTTTCGATAGACAACTGTCAGGGAGTTTTGGAGTCCATAATTATGTTTTTCGCGTGACACATCGTATTATGGCAGGTATGCTGAAATGTGTAAATCAGAAGTCAGTAGAGTTCTGTAACCTAAACGTGTGCAGATCAATAGTGATTGTGTACTTCTATAAAGTGTGCATATCAATAGTCTTAGTGTACTTCTGTAACCTAAAAGTGTCCAATCATTATGAAATAGTGTTTGATATACTGAATTCATTTATTTTCATGGTTTGGTGGGTGTCTGCGTGTGGTTTTTTTAATTTTAACGTAGCTCTAACAATTTTTCAGTCATATTGCTATGATGTCTGCAGTGTGGTAGTTTATAGTGATGTCTAGCACTGGGGCATCATGCCGCAGACACATAGCATGATGTCCCACCCAGTCACATTATCCTGACACCAGGCCAACCAGTCCTAACACTAACCTCTTAATGCTGAGTGCCAAGCCAGGCATCTGCAAGTACAGTACCATTTTACAAGTCTTTGGTATGACTCGGCCTAGGTTCAAACTCACGACCTCCTGCATCCGAGGTGGATGCTCTAACCACTAGGCCACTGGAGCAGTCTTCATGGTTTGGTAAAGAAGAAAAAAAAATCAATGTTTAACTTCGTGGATTGGGGAAGGGAATCTACTCTTTCCAAATAAAAGAGTGTTGTACATAGGTCTTTAAATTTGTGGTTTGTAACAACCATGAAATCTGCAAAAATTATTACCCAAATAAAAATTGGTACTAACCGCCCCCCTCAAAAAGTAAAAAATTGGTACACCATGGAAAATTGGTACTCCAAGGAAAATTGCTACCCCTAGGAAAATCTATACTACAAGGAAAATTGGTATCCCAAAGAAAACTGGTACCCCATGGAAAATTTAGACCACAAGGAGAATTAAAAACCCATGGAAAATTGGTACCCGAAGTAAAATTGGTACCTCAAGGAAAATTGGAACCCCATGGAAAACTGTCAATTAAAACACTATTATATTTTCCTGCATCTCATCATTCAGCAACTGTGAAATTCAAAGATCCATACAGATCTGCCCCTGTTTTTCTAGGTATATACTATTTAATTGAAATATTAAGTATAATACTAAAATACAGCCAGACCCTGAACTGAACATTATGTGACAGCTGATAAGGATCTACATGCCCAGTTGGTGCCAACATGTATGTGGAAAAGGACTATACAATAGGTTATGAAGGCTACATTGGTATTCAAACTTTATGTACTTTATATGGTGTATTTAGTTTACTACTTTACAGCACAGAAACACAAGTACATGTATGTTATTTAGTGCCCTGGCAAGTGGAGGAAAGTGCCTTGCACAAGGACACACCATGGTAGCTGACCCAAGCTGGTCTAATGATAGGGCCCCCCCCCCTTTTCAGCTGCAAGTTCAGAACACTAACCACTCAACCGCCACTGCTTGCTCCTTTATATGGATTCTTGAACTAAATTACACGATTTCTAGAACTTCTCATTTCAAACATTAGTTATTTTTCTGAGCACCTGATTGTTTTAATGTTCATGTCCATATATCTAGAGAAAAAAAAAACATTAAAGTTGAGAAGACAAGTCACATGCAAGATTATATGGCTACAACCAGCAAACAAATCCTTTTAGTGTCATCTTTTGCCCAGTTTGAAAACAAGAAAAATTATACAAGTTCAGCAAAACACAGCACACCGAATGTGTCAACAGATCTATTAACCATAAGAATCAAATAATAACATACACTTTTAGAATCAATTGCAACTGCTTTGTTTGTGTATAATAAACTTATTTTAGGTATTGTTCACCATAATAGGCCATGTCTGTCTCTGTAAAAACCTGTATATAGATCCCTTTTCCTCAAACTGATATTCTTAAAAGTACAAGAAAAATATTTAAATTGAAAACAGGAACCCATACTCATTCAACTCTATACCTAAATTACTGAGAAGAATAAAACACATGACAAATGCAAAAATGAAACAATATTTTTCCCATATTAGAATTTCTTGATATTGCTGTCAATATGTTATTCATCATTCAAATCACTCTGTGTATTCAAAAGTTACTCCCCTTGTTCATAGACTTACTGCTCATGTATTGTATTACATGAAATGATTAGGTAGGGAATCATATTAAATACTTTTCAATTTGTCATAAATACCCTGAAAACAGCATTGTCAAGTACTTATAATGCTCTCTCTCTCTCTCTCTCTCATATATATATATATATATATATATATATATATATATATATATATATATTTTGAAGACATTTGGAATTTGGGAACAGCTACTGAAAAGAAATGACTTATTGTGATTGACTTCCATTTTTAATTATAATAATTTATACTTTGTTGTGTTTTTCAAACATCACTGAAAACAATAAACGCAAACAGTATGTCAGATTGTGTTTGAATTTTTAAAATATCCTAATCAGAACAATTCCGAAGTGTACATATATAGGAAAAAAATGTATTCTCTCTGCATGATTTTCTGTACAGGTTATAGTTTAGTTCTTTTCCAAAAACCAAATTAAACCTTCAAAATTATCAACAGAAAATCCATTTAATTTCTGTAAAAGTGAAGCTTTTCTAAAAGCTAAAAAGAGTTAAATTAAGCAAAGGTTTGACATGAAGAACATTACCAATTTAATGGGAATACCATTTTTATTTAAAACTTCAAAAACAGTTTTGCAAAGTTTACTTAAAGTGTCTGTCATATAATTATCCTAATCCAGCATTTAAAATTATGTTATTACTGTCTCTTATTTTATCCAAAAACACCTGCAGTATTTTAAAATGATTTTATTACTGTTTCTTGTTTTATCAAATAATACCTGCAATATTTTAAAATGATGTGATTACTGTTCCTTTCTTTATCAAAATACACCTGCAGTGTTTAAAAATGATGTAATTACTGTCTCTTAATTTATCAAAAAACACCTGCAGTATTTTAAAATGATGTTATTACTGTTCTTACAGTATCAAAAACACCTGCAGACATAGATTTGCACTCATAAAGAAGTTCACTTAGGATAAGTAATTTTCCCAATATTTTGTACAAAATGTTGGTACATAACGGGGATGTAAAACAGATGAGATGCACTACCCAGCATGTTGTAAGAGTTGACTATCAGATGCAGGAGCCATGGTGGCTGAGTGATTAGCATGTTTGACTGAAAGGGTCCAGGTTCAAATCCTGCCAACAGATCAACCTGGATTGGATATTCTGGTGTGTCTTTAGGCAAGGCACTCTACTTGGAATGCCTTGGCACTAAACAACTTATTTTTGTTGCAGTTCCAAATAATGACCACTGACACATGGGAAGCCACTGGCAAATTTTTTCAGACTTGTAATGGCTGAGACTGCGACTCAAACCCATGCATACAGAGGTGAGATGGCAGTGATCGGTAAAGACAAGTGCTTTTGATTACTTTGCAACCCACCCGGAAATTTTGGCATTATGTGTCTATGAATTGGTAGGTGCCTGACTTCTTACCAGATTCACCAGTGTACCAGGTACATCCTTGCAGATAACAGATTTAGGTGGCCAGCAATTAAGGTCATAGGGTGAATAAGAGATTGAAGTAATATGCTTCTCATTTGGTGTCAAAGGTCAAGGGCATAGGGTGAATAAGTGATCAAATTCAGTTGCATCCACCTGAATCCAATAGGTAGTACAAGCATAAATTCTAGTTCAGAAAATTACTTTCTATGCATGTCTGTGTTCTTGTCTCAGTTATGTTTTAATTGCCCAAAAACCTGTCACAGTATCTTGTAGGGAAAAAATATGTATCCATAAACTTAAGTGACAAATAAAAACAAAGTTTTTCACTATGAATCATGGCATGTACTTTTCTTGTTCTATTTTAGATTTCATAAAAACACGGTCTTAAAAACATCTTAATAGTGTCTTTCTGGGAAAACAGCAACACACTTACACACTTATGTACAATAAATAAATACAGTACTTAATTTTTTTTCTCATTCTATGATACACATTGGTAAGTTGGAACATTTTCATTTTTTTAAATAATATTTATTTTTATAATAATTCTTGGAAGTTTTATAGTAATGAATTCACTCTAAACATCATCTTCATCATATGATGATGAAAATGATGATGATGACTTTTTTGTTGTTGCTCTTGCCGTTCAAGAATATTGGCAATTTGTGTTGTCTGAAAATTGCAAATTGGATC
This sequence comes from Megalonaias nervosa, assembly GCA_016617855.1. Classification (NCBI taxonomy): domain Eukaryota; kingdom Metazoa; phylum Mollusca; class Bivalvia; order Unionida; family Unionidae; genus Megalonaias; species Megalonaias nervosa. The sequence continues at coordinate 31,598 of JAECUM010008345.1, read as the reverse complement.
ACTGATAAATTCTACTCACAGTCTCTTCTTGTGTGGGTGAAATTCACAATTTGGAAACATAACACTCTGAACAAGAATCTCAATTACAATGTATTAATAAGATAACACTTCATGATGGATCAATTGCTTCACAAAATGTACCTAAATTGAGATCTATTTTGAAGACAGAGCTTGTTACAATAGATTCATCCACCAAATAAATGGATAAATTCTTTGAACACCTTCATTCTCTCTGTTTTTCTGTCTCTGTCTCTCTCTGATGATGTAGTGCTTGTTCATTTTTAGTGCAACTGTTTCATGTTTTCTATCATAAGAAAGACCTTAAAATCTTCTTTCAGCAACCAAGCATGATTACTGTCTTTTTATGATAAACATGTTTTTCTCTCTAGAAAAGAAACCTATGATTTATTTTTAATATTTTTTTCCTTCCTTTCTTGGTATGAAAAAACCCCATTACTTTACCTAGTGTTTAAATGTGCTTTAAGACTTATGTGGAACTTAAGTACACACTGTCTTTGCTACAATGAGGGATGTTTATAAACAAATACAAAACAAGCTTCTATACCTATTTGGTACAGTGGTAAGATAAATGCTATACTGAGTCAGTAGTCCAAAACATAATAAAATACTAGAAAGCAGAAGCATAGTGGATGAGATTTTTTAATGGGTGTATTAGATTACCAATATGTTCATCAGAATTACCTATATATTGGTTGGAATCACCGTTATGTTGACTGGAATTACCCAATCAGAGCAACCTCTGACTTTTCTGCTGACTTTCCTGTTAAGCCGGAAAAAAACTTGCATGTACAAGTTGGATTGATTTCCAGAAAATGTTTGCACAACCAAGTAGTACTTAATAATAGGTCAGTTAATATCATCAAGCTAAAAAATAATTATTATTACTTATTAAAAGTAGCATTTGAATCTCTGTTTTTAAAAAATCAATTCTTTAGTTTTTATTTACAGTGACATAGTGTTTTATCACGTCACCTTTTCAAACAATACATTTATTTTTATGAATAAAATTAACATTGGCTCTCTGAAACATGAAATTTTTTAATTGAAACGACCGAGGATACTCAAATTGTCTGAATTATTTCCCCCTCCCCCAGGATTGAAATTAGCCATGAGCTGCAGACAGAATTATCTGTATCTATTACAATGATGGAATTACCATGAGTTGCAGACAGAATTAATGGTACCCATTATGTGGTTGGAATTAGCTCAACTTTTTAGTTCCTGCCATCTGAAGAAGAGCATACTTAATTATGTTTGGTTGCTTTGGGGCCAATTGCATTGGCTTCATAGCTTGGGTAGCCTTGATACTGGGAGGCTTTTGGACGCTTTCAAGATTTTGGTTAGAATTAGCCTCTAAGTCAAGTAGATTTGCTCAGCTGCTGCAGCAGTCATGGATTATTAATTTCAGTGAATGTCTATGGACTCTGTCTGAGATCAAAGCTTTTCTGGTATTCTATTGGTGTGAAAGTGCCAGGTTTTCAGTGATGGTATTAAACATCTGGTAATTCTTGTAGAATTCAATGGAGTTGTTTCAGTGGAAGAAAGCTGTATAGCTTCGGTAATATTTTGAACAGACATCATTTAGGTCATACCAGGCTTTGCTTCATTGTGATAAGGAACTAGCCATTTAATTTTCTTGAGGGACCAAGGATTTTTGGGGTTGACAATGTCCATCCCATGAATAGCTTGAAAAAATATTCTTCCTCTGATCTGAAGAACAAAAAGAACTTATATCCATTATATTGGTTGAAAAAAATAAAGATCTTGCTGTAAAAAAAGAAAAATATTCTGACTCTGAAAGAAAATAACAGACCACCTATCCCCATAAAACTATATGTTTGTTCCCTAAGCAGAAGCTACCTGCACTTTTGATTTATTGGAAATATGCTTGCTGTATTGTAGACTACCCTACTTGAATGATCAGATCTGTTTGTGAAGATACAGTGTCCATTTGTTACAAGACTGAATCCTCTTGGAGCCTATCAGTAGGATATGAAAGTTACTATGAAGCCCTTAAACAAACTATTGCAATGCCGATGATCCCATTGTGGTTGCTGCAATCCGATACCAGATATTCTACTGTTGTGGGTTTTTTTATTACATAATTCAACACATGAAACTGGAGGTGTGAGTAATGTCATGGATTATGTCAGATAGATACTGCTTCAAAAGTTAAATTCTATGAATCAGTCTAGGCAATCTTTTTCTAATTCAGACTGTCAGAAAGGTATTAAAACTGTTCTTTACAGTTTGTCAATTAGGTTACACAAATTCTCTCCAAAATGAATTTTTGCCACTTGTTGTGCATCAGCCAATTGAAATCAAAGCTTTAGCAACCAACAATTCAGGTAGCTGGGTACATAGACATGCAATCTGGGCATTTTATTCCAGGGATTTACAAATCCACTTGACTGACTTCCAGAACAAGCTCAAAATTGGTTCAGCAAGGTGCTGTCCACAGACAAGTCCCCCAAAAATTGAGAGAGATACAAGATACAAGACATTTTATTCAAGTCGGTGGTCTGGGTAAAATAAATAAAACACTAGCTCTGCGCGATCTATTTTACCAACAGTTTCTTTCATTTAATGTATTTGTCATTTCTATCCTATAGTCAATGACACGGCCAGACTTGCATTTTCTTGTTCAGATGTGATAATGTGAATATTTACTAGTTTTGACACATAAGTAATAAATATTTATATTTTAACTTATCAGTTACATTTTAATCATAATATCTGTTCATATCCAGGAGTATCCGACTTTCAGATCCTAAGTTAGCCTTGGACAGTTTGTCAAATTGCTGACTCTAAACCATCAGCTTTTAAAAAAACTGTTCATGCATGTTGCTGATCTTATGGCAAGAAGATGTTAATTGTTAATAATACAACTAGGGAGAATTCTTTGACATGTGTGTTTGTAAATAAAAGGCACCCCTACATATTGATTAATCACCAGGAGTATTTGGTTCAAAACAAGACTGATTTTAGGAAATGTAGCACGCACAAGTGGTATTCATGATCACTTAATTTTATGACAGATACATCCTTACTGCTCGGCAAACAATTAAGTGGACAAAAATCAGTATTCTCAAATTATTCTTAAAACTATCATTGTTAAATATTTTGATGCATGTTGCTGATTTCAAGGTGACTAGATAATAATTATTAAATAAATGGATAAAATAAGTGTTCACAAATCCTTCAGTTGTAAGTATAAATAAAACGTTATAAATACTCTCTCTCTCTCTCTCTCTCTCTCTCTCTCTCTCTCTCTCTCTCTCTCTCTCTCTCTCTCTCTCTCTCTCTCTCTCTCTCTCTCTCAAAAATCTAGCTATTTTCAAACCCTTTTCTACCTATACATTTACATGTCTATATACATGTACATGTTTGTCATCCTCTTTTAACTATATCTGCATTCTAACTCTTTCAAATATTCATATCTATCTGCAAGTATTATATACATATATACTTTTTGATAACCTTGATTATATGCATATAGATAAAAAGATAAAAAGAAAATAAAAGTTTAAATAAATATAACAAGATTTACTTTATGGTGCCAAACAATTTTCTTAAAATACATCAAACTTTATGTTATCTTAATGTTTCACTCCTGTTGGGATATTATGTTTGGTGCAAGTTCAGATTTCCCAAAGACAATTTCAATTTTCCAGTCAGCTTACCCTGAGAAAGCTGACATTTATATAAATTTTAAATTCCTGTATTCATTCCAATATTGCCTGATGAGGAAGAAACATCATTAGAAAAGCTATGCTACAGTTGATTTAGAATAAAATACTTCAGGGGTGCCTAAATAATGCAAATTCTAGTAACTAAGTATGCAATGAATGGTGACTTTCTGTGACTCTGGTCACAGATTTCTTTACAGAGTTGCTGTTGTTAAGTTAACGATTTTTCAGCACATGATAGGCTAAACATGGTGGCCAGACTAACTGGGGGAAGGAGCAACTGGGACAACACAGATAAGAACAATGTACCCTTGGCATGTGATCGCATGGATGGCAGGAATAATGGTAGCTCCAGGATGTTATGTTATTATTATTGACACAAGTTTCTCTTATGGAGAGTCACATACTTGTCAGTATAAGGCAAGCTCGGGGATGATACCCCCCTCCCCCCCCCTCATTAGGCTAAGGTTTGGCAGAGTTTGCGATGTGAAGCTAACAGGGATCAGACTAAATCACCTTTCAACAGTGTTTCCTTTGAACATATTTGTGTGTCAAAGATGCAAGTTTACAATATCTGACACACTTTTTGTTGCTATGCATATTTTTGATGCCAAGGATTCACGCACTGTGATCAGGATTTGTTAAATTCCCAATGCAGAGGACGAGGTATGGCACTGTGTCTACATCAAGCACAAGGCATTGTTATGATGGAGTAGCTTCCCCATATCTCATGAGCTCTCACGTGATTTCCGTCAGGTTCAGCAACATATCAACCTGAAAATCAAACCTCAATACTTTTCTGATTAGAAAAATATCTCCACATGAAAATGTCATGCACTCTGACGCAGAACAGTCAGCAGTGTTAAAACTGTGTAGTGTAACTAATTTCCTTGGCTGGAATCCATTGGGATTACCCGTGTTACTTAAGTTTGTGTGATTACGAAGACTGAATAAACCTTTTGTGACAGGGTCTAAGAATTTTCAAAAATTACCCTTGCTTGCCAAGAGGTACCTGGAGAACACATTGTCACCCAAGGCATTAAAGCTTGCAAAGAAAAATGTGCTATTTGGATTACAAAGGGAGGTCATTGTAGTTTTTTTAATGATTTATATATAAGTTGTTGGTTTGTAGCTTTTGCTGCCTAAGAGAAAGACTGTTAAAAATTTAAGTGCAACTTACAAAAGGACAATGAACCATTAAACTCTATGACTTTTGGATAAATGTGTTTAAGAAGAAGTAAAATAAAACTGACGAAAGTACAAATTTCATGACAGGCAGTAAACTAGATGTCATTTGGTTAAAATGGTTTATATATTTTTGTACTGGCTTATATAAGTTATATGTAATGAATTCATTTATAACTTTACAACATAAAAGAAGAAAGAGACTGTTAAAAGTGCAACTCGAAACCCCAACAAAAATAACCTGCATGACTGGACAATGCATTTGTTTAATTTTAGTGCATGTCTTTTTTTTTTCAAAGAGAGAGAGAGAGAGAGAGAGAGAGAGAGAGTAATACAAGTTGTAATTTACTCTGTTCAACTGAAAAAATTTGGCATGAGATGAAAATTCTTCAATATATTCTTGACCCCCACTTTTTACACTTGACCCCCTGTTCTGACACCGAGGGTTTATTTTACCATCAATTTTACACCACTAGAGGATACACTGTTTCAGATTGGTAAAAGCTTGGCAAATTCATTGGGAAAAGGAGCTAAAAGGAATGCTAGATGAGGTCCATAGTATCTCTGGTGATTCAAGACACTTAAGACCATTTTCAAAGTTATGTTGCTTGCAAGAATCATTTTGTTGTTCAGAGTGAGGAAGCTACCAGATTATGGCAATCCATTTTGTCTGATGCTCCAGGCAGAAGAAACTTAGATCAACTTGTACATTTTAGCTGGTAAACCTCTTGAATCCCAGAGTAGCTGAGCATAAATTTTACAGCTAAATCTCACCAATGCTTCAAAAGTGAGACAAAAGTTCTTCCAACGTCCATTCTTTGCAATTCTAAAATCAGGCAGAATAATAAGAACTCAGTAAATACACAGGCAATGGGGATTTCAGCAGTATTTCTTTTTAAAATATAGGAATAGTTTGATTACATTTCTTTATGGTCCCAAAACTCTGTAAATAAAGGCATTCAAAGTTGAGCTAAAATATATTGTCAAAAAAGTTAGGGAACTTTACAGCAATTTATCCACTGATTGATTTGTCTGTGAATAGAAACAAACATCATGTATCACTTTTCCTTTTTAAAAGGTCACATATCTTCTGCATCAGCTGCTGTATTTGGCCATAAATTCAATACAGTATTATTAAATGCCTTCAAAGCTTGTTCCATTACATTCTAAAATTCTTGTCTTTTGTACAAAAGCTAAAGCTGTCTTCATCATATGAAGATTCACATGAAAAACATGGTGTTCTGTGTACACTTGTATTGATTTAATCATGTGGGCTTTAGAACTCTGAAAGTTTATCTTAATAGAACCACTACATAAAACCCACTGTCATTTCTTGAAAACTAAAGTAAAATAATTACTGCTGATTCCCTGAAATAAACTTCATCTGAAGCAAGCTCGCATGGTAATCTTTTATTAATTATCTTTAATGGAAAGGGTTTCATTTTTCATTGACCATTAATGGCATTGGCATTGGCATTAGTTTTAACTATTCTGCTGTTGGACATCAATAAATCTTAGAGTATAAAAAGGTATAATCTCTGGCATGGAACATACTCAAGTGTAAAGATATATGTGAAATTATTCATAAATTGAAAATGAAATCACCAGGATAACCTTCCATTTCCAGAGTAGTTATATTTAAATGAACTATGAGAATATTGGGTTTTTTTTTCTATACATAGAATAAATTTTTAGCTTAACAGTGAATTTTTGCACATTTAAATACTTAAAACTTAAATACTGTCAACTCATTTTGACAACCTATTTTGACACAACCCATTTTGACACTTACACTTGAATGGGTTTTGACACATACACTTGTAAGACTTGTGCATAAACAATGTATTTCAATTTTAATGCCTACCATTGGTTATTTAAATTGAAGTACCATCATGAACGCCAACAACACAGAACCAGTTCTGCTGTCACATAATGTGCCAGAAGGTCAGGGTATACTGTTCACTTGAAACCATAGTAAAATGAACAGAGCAGACCATGATAAGCCAGGGCATTATACAACATTAGGTCAGGGTTTAAATTGTTCATATGAAATCAGAGTAAAATGAACAAACTACACCATAATGAGCAAGTTTATTATTTTTGGCACCAAAGGAAACCAAGTCTGTATCTACACCCTTCACTTGAAACTGGTAGAATGAACAGAACAGACTGTAACTGGCCAGTGAATTATGTGACAGCATATCTGGGCGTACATTTGAATTCACAGAATTAACCGAATGGTCTGTAATCAGACAGCACATTATGTGACTGCAGATCTGGGTCTGCAACGTTTACTTTAAACCATAGCATAATGAGCAGAATAGTCTGTAATCAGCGAGTACATCAAACAAAAGCAGATCTGGGTCTATATTGTTCACCTAAAACCATAGCAACATAAGCCTGTAATCAGCGAGTACATCAAACAAAAGCAGATCTGGGTCTATATTGTTCACCTAAAACCATAGCAACATAAGTCTGTAATCCGGGAGGGAATTATGTGATAGCAAATCTGGGTCTAAAATGTTCACCTGAAATCATAGTAAATGAACATTATTGTCTGTATTCAGGCAGGGAATTATGTGACAGCAGATCTGGGCCTAATATGATGCTAATGGTTGGATGCACATAATAAGCAAATGAATAACTTCTATTTCAAGTTACTGTCCCCACACAAAATATCATTAAATGTCATGATCTGCAAGTGGGTGGAAAATAAAATGATCATATCATGATCTATTTAATTACTGGCTTGACTGCTGGATATTATAGATGGCTCGTATTGTACCAACAGACCATAAAAAGACAGACCTTGTACAGCTGCATTCTGAACTGGCCTTTCTAAATTGAATAAAGTGACAGTATTATCTTGGCATATCCAGAAACCTAAAACTAATTAATAAATTCCAATTTAGTGGGATGAAGCCAGTTAGCATATCAATGTTTGTTACATTCAGGCTGATGTAAGAGAACTCTAAACTGGTTTGTGCTTGTAAATATGGGTCATAAAGGACTGACCATTTATTTTTGGGGTGGGAGTGGGCACTGGGTAGATGGGGGGGGAGTGGCTTGGGATTGTTTTGAAACATTTCTAGCTTGAAAAATATTCTTCATTTGAATTTTACAAACAATTAAATTATCATATCTATTACATTAGTTGCAACAAAGTGTCTAAATGTAAATGAAAAATTTATTCTGGTCCAAAAGAAACTTACAGACCCTCCCCCAATGATCCTAAAAATGAAATGGTCAATTCCTTAAGCACTGACTACGGGTACTTTTAAAATATTTCTCCTGTGATAAGCCACGGACAGGGAGAAGGGGTAGTGCCGTCATCATGCATTGTTTTATTATTGTATAAATAAATTTATATATACGAGGGATGGGTCATTGTTGAACATGGGTTTTTCAATTAGTATTTATTGTACTCATTCAACCACCTGATTAGAGATAGGCACTATTGTTAAAACTAGAGCAACTTTCATAACTATCCTCCCCTGAATCTTAACACAAAACCTGCAACATATATTATTTGTAATCGTGCTATATGAAAGTTTGTTCAAAAAGTTGGTCAAAACAATATTCAACAATGTTACTGCAATTGCAATGCTTGTTTATCTGACCTTCAGAGTGAAGCCCAAAACCTATACTGCTCTCAAAGATGGTTATGACATGGTTAACCTCTGGTTTTGGTGAATTTCCATCCTGTGGTTTAGGAAGAGACTGGGTTATGGACATACAGAGAGACAGAGGATATCGCAATATCCCCCATTAAAACATGGGTATAAGAACAACTCTGACATACGTGTACATATACAGATTTATCACACAACCACTGTGTTTTTTAGGTTAATATACCCATATCAAATTATGATATATTTAACAAACTACCACAAATGACATCATAATAACATGCAAAAGAAAGGTTTAATTAATTGAGACATTCCAAATTCAACGTTGGTGGCAGGTTAGAGTTGAGGTATTCCTTTTCCTCTTCTTTCTTTCCAGCCTCCTTTCAGGTCATCAGCCATAATGTTTCTCCTTTCTTTGCATTTGTATGGGTAAGTGTATTGACTTGCTCACTTCTATGTAGACGAATCAGTCTGTATTTTCAAATTCCATGTCCCTCAAATTTCCAATAACCCATCCTTTGGACAAATTTAATGAGAAAGTACTGCCTACAAATCTCAGAGCTAAGATCTTCTTGCCTTCCTGCAGAAACTTTGACAGCAGAAGAACTCTTTTGGTGAAAGCACAATGTCATTATACCAGCCATCTAGGAAAGTAGGGAGTACAAGATTTTCAAGATGGCCATTTTGATGGCATATTAGAGGCCAGATCTGCATAATTTTCATCTACAATCCACTAGACATCATAAGAAGCATGCCAGTAAAATACCATGTTGATATCATCCAGGAAAAGTAGTAATAACAAGATTTTCAAGATGGCCCCTGTAGTGACCATACTGGATTTCTGGGAAGTCCAACTAGACTTCATATGAAGTATTTTAGCAATTAGTAAAACGCCCATGTTGATATGACCATCCATTCAGGAGGAGAATCAATAACAAGATTTTCAAGATGGCTGCTATTGTGACCATACTGGATATGCAACTGGCACCATTTTCACTTGAGGGCAAATTAGACATCATAACAAATTTTCTGGCAAAATATCAATGACTTTTCATTGAGGAGGAGTAGCTCTAACAAGATTTTCAAGCTGGCTTTTGTGGCAGCCATAATGGACATCAGACAGGCACTATTTTTATTTAGAACCAACTACTGTTAGACAGATCATACAAAGTCTTTTAGTGAACACTCCTTGTTGATATGACCATCCATTCTGGAGGAGTAACAACAACAAGATGTTCGAGATGGCTGCTGTAGTGGCCATGCTTGATTCAGTGTTAAAACGTTTTCATCACGGACCAACTAGACATCATAAAAAGTCTTCTGGTGAAAACCCCATGTCAATATGACTTTCCAGTCATGAGAAGTTGCGATAACAAGGTGTTCAATATGGCTGCTGTGGAAGTGATATTGTACATCAAATCAGCAATATGAAATATTTCAATAAAAATCCCATGTTGATATGCCATTCATTCAGGAGGAGTAGCAATAACAAGATTCTCCATTATGGCCACTGTTGAGGCCAATACTGGATGTCTGAACAGCAACATGTTCAATTTGGCAAGGGATGAATGCGTGTATAAAGTTTCATGGCAAGTTTCTTTCGATTAGGAGGAGTAGCTATAAGGGACAGATAAATAATGCACAACAGCATTGATCAGTAGGGCACTTTCTGCCACAGTGTGCACAGAGAAGTTGGATCAAAGTAAATTTTAAACTAAAGCCTATTTCTAAATTTTTAATTTTTTTCAAGTTGAATTAAGTCTCTCTTTCTCTCTCAAAGACCTGACTCCATGATTGAGTTTTCAAGAAATCTTCGATCACTCAACTGTCAAAATATGTCCACAATTTTCCATTTTATGTGCTCTCTGTTTTATGAAAAATGTTGTCTTGCAGAGAAGTATCTGTCAGCCACATATCCCCAGTGGGGGGTGGGGTGCAGGGATATCCCAAGGGAGCCTAAAAGCACAACCATTAGCATGTGAGGGTTTGCACATATTTTTTTAAAGTTAAGATGGAGTCCTGTGATTCAAAAAGGTTGGAAACCACTGCTTTAGAGCACTCTGACATTGTGATATTGATGATAGTGTTGAAAATAAGCCACTGAGCAAATTTAATGTACTATATACTGTATAGTCACTTATAAATTCTGTTCAAATGCAAATAACATAGACCCTGATCTGCCATCACAAAACAAACTAGCAGATCAGAGAATATGTTGTTTGTTCTACTGACTGCTCCTAATAACTGCATAGACCCAGATCTGCTAGTGCATAATGTGCTGACAGATCTGGGTCTGTGCAGTTGGATTCAACCTATAAGTGAGTATATATGGTAAAGGCCATGAATAATCTATCACCCATATTCTCTGAGAAAGACCATTCTTAATCGTAAACACAAACACTTGTCAAAAGATTATTGGACAGCTTTGCTTTTGGATTTTGTTATTGGATTTAATACCATTTTTCTGCCCATCATATGCTATTCATGGCTGCCAGTGAATTTGGTGAAGGAAGAACCAGGGAAGACCCTGGGAAGAACCACCAACCCTCAGGAAGCTACTGCCAAGTTTTCTCATATATCCATGCCGGCCAAGATGAGACTGACACTCGCACAGATGGATGTAAGATGTGTGAATGACCTCTGAATATGAGCGACTTAGAGCACTCAGCCGTCCAAAACCGTGCTTTAAGATGTCCAATCTGTAATCCTGCTATTAGGTTAAGATATACAAACTTTGACCTTACTATTAGGTTGGGATACACAATATGAAATCCAACTTAAGGGATATACAATAGGTAACCCTACTACAGCTGTATTAGGTTGGGATACACAATATGAAATCCAACCAAAGGGATACACAATTAGTAACCCTACCACAGCTGTATTAGGTTGGGACACAATATGAAATCCAACTAAAGGGATATACAATCGGTAACCCTACTACAACTGTATTAGGTTGGGATACACAATATGTAATCCAACTAAAGGGATATACAATTGGTAACCCTACCACAGCTGTATTAGGTTGGGACACAATATGAAATCCAGCTAAAGGGATATACAATCGGTAACCCTACTACAACTGTATTAGGTTAGGATACACATTATGTAATCCATTGGTAACCCTACCACAGTTGTATTAGGTTGGGACACAATATGAAATCCAACTAATGGGATATACAATCGGTAACCCTACTACAACTGTATTAGGTTGGGATACACAATATGAAATCCAACTAAAGGGATATACAATTGGTAACTCTACTACAACTGTATTAGTTTGGGATATACAACCTGTAACGCAACTTTTAGATCAAAATGTCCATGACAGAGTCAATAATGTGTCAAATATACTGCCAAAGCCAACACTTCAAACCAAACTTTACAGAGTTTCCTAACTTCATGCATGAAACTTCAAGCTGCACAATAAGAAACCTGCAATGCAATTTATCAAACTTCCAATTTTCAATTGACAGACAATGCAATTTCCATGCCTCTTGAAACTTCACTTAAAGTAATTCCATGTAATAATAATAATAATAATAATACCCAGTAATAATAATAATAATAATATTATTATTATTATTATTATTATTATTATTATTATTATTATTATTATTATATTATTATTATTACTAGTTTTACTTATAAAGAGTGACAATTATTTTGTGGAATTCATCTACCTTGCAGTCCTCCTCTATTATTCATAATGCTTATAAACTAATTAAATACCTCTCACTTTCTCATGCATTTTCTCTTGCTAAAGTACCAGAATATTTCCTAGCCATAAACAATGCATTCATTTTTTTTATTTACATGGTAATAAGCAAACTATAATTATACTCATTATATTTGTAAGTGCCCATAATATTGTAATCATATTAAAAAAAATTGACACAAATCGGTTCTTTACTACATTATTTATACAATATAGTTAGACAATGGCAATGAAGGTGGAGGTGTTCATACTTAATGGGGTACAGGTCACTGCTATCTCAGTCCTTAGACTGACTGTAAATTTTATAATACATAAAGTATACATGGACCTAACAATTTTTAAACCTTTCCTAAGGGCTACTTTAAAAGAAAGTTCCCAGTGGCAAGAAATTACACAGGGTTTCTTTATAGATAAAGACCCAAATGTTCTGATTGGAAAATCCAAGTTAAAAGTCTACCCTTTGTGTTGGCACCACCAAGTTAAAAGTCTACCCTTTGTGTTGGCACCACCAAGTTAAAAGTCTACCCTTTGTGTTGGCACCACCAATGATTTCTTATACCATAACAGTAATACTGTCAATAGAGTGTCTTGTGCTGGAATTATTGAATTAACAAGATGTTCTGTCTGTCAAACAGGTAGGCCCCAAAATGCACACTAATCAAGTCTGAAAAACAAACTTCTAGAATGTAGAAACACTAGAAAAACTGCTATAGTGACCTGAAAAACTGTTCAAATCATGAACATAAACATGCACATTAAATTTCATTTCTACACCTCAAGTGGTTTTTGCCTAACTGTGCTAACAAGATTTTTTCATCCCAAAAAGTTCAAAAGGTTTCAACATGTTCCAAAAATTTACAATTCTTTTAATCAAGTTACCTACACATGAATACAAGCATGCCTATAAAATTTCATTTATCTATTTCAAGAATGTTTTGCTAAATCGTGCTACAATTGTTTTTGTCCATAAAGTACTAAAAAGTTTTAAAATGTGTTAACATCTCCATAATGGCCAAGAACAATCAACCTGGAAATCTGAGTCACCATGATAGTGTCCTATATAAATTTCTTCCAATGTTGTTGATTCCATACATTGTGAAAATAATTGTTTCAAGATTTCATTTGTTTTTCAATCTTCAGCCATATCTGATGTCACATCCACAATATTTGTCTTCATCAGGACGCTTTTATGTCAACATTGGTAAATGGCTGTTGAGCGATTTTTCTGACATAAAACTATGCCAATGTTTTTCATTTTTTCATTAATGGCAGATATATTTGATGAATGATTGGTATCGTATGTAAAAATCTGACATGACTTTATCCTAGGATGCTTTTTGTCAAATTTGGTTAAATTCTGATGAGTAATGTTTGCACAGAAGCAGTTACAAGGTTTTTCTATTCTTTCTAATGGTTGCTATATTTGATGGCAGACTGGTATCATTTTTTACAACTTCAAACCCTTCAAACCTAGACGCCTTCTGTCAAATTTGATCAAATTCTAAACAAAATGAAATAATTTTAAAACAAAATCCTATTTTTTAGTAACAGTGACCATATTTGATGGCAGATCTGCATCAATTTAAACAAATCTGAAATGCCTTAATGTCAGGATGCTTTCTGTTAAATTTAATCAAATTCTTTTTGGTTTTTTTCTTCTGAAGCTCCATTTCATGTAACAGCAGTCAGACTGGATCACAGAGTACCATTCATTGAACAAATAACAAAATTTTAAAGGTCCTTAAGACGGAATGATTTTGGTAGAATTATTGTAAAAACTGGTTAAGCAGGTCTTAAACAACAAATGCAAATAGTAACTGTAAACGGATGTGTGACCGACAAAGGACCATGTATTAAACTCACTTGGCCTTGTAACAAGGTGAACTACAAATGAACTGGTAATGCACAAGCAATCCCAATTAAGTGAGACACTAGAGATCAACATATCGTAGAACATGACTACTAGATAAGTTATTACCTTAACATATTTCCCTCATTTTGGAATAAACATACTTACACAAGTTTCATGTCAACAACTAATTCTTCTTGTTGGGGACTAGCTATCACTCAATTGCTGTTTAACAGAAATTCCAATAGGCCACTAGCCAATCTTGTCTCAGACAAAATGTGAATATTATTACATAATGACACATGTTGTTCTAAGTTCATCTAAGATGCATACTGCCGTAATGGTTAAACACCTCCTACTATGCAACATGCCTAAAATTTAATTTGTAATAACTCAAAGTTTTTTCATCCAGTCTTTTGAGGGATATTTTCACTATCATCTACAAAAAAGTGTCTTGTGTTAAGTGGTAAAGTTTTCAAAAACAACTTGTCAGTTTGACATGAAATGATATGATAATTGGTAGGCATGGCTGTCTCACTTCTTGTCATCAATAAGTTGCATTCTGAGTAAGTTGCATTCTGAGTAGACTTTTACTGCATTAAACAAAAGATGGGTCTAATGATAAAAAATATTTCTGGCAATATCAATTCCATGAAATGAACCTGAGAATTTCATCTTTAACATCACATCATTTTGGTTTTATTTAGTGGCTGTGATAGCAGTTGATTTGCATAGCTAAGCAAACTTGTTATGAATTGTGCTTATTTTTGACAACATGGTCAAAAATGTAATTTAAAGAAATGAGAAATGGAACATGCTATGAAAATAAATTATTCATAAGAGCTTTCAGATAAAAAAGGATTGTTTCTTTCTGGATGTTTACAAAGCTCCAATCAAGCTCATATGTTATCATGAACAATACATGGGCCATCAAGTTCTAACACATTGGAGGCTTCATTACAGCAACACATACTGTAACTGTTTTGTCAATTGAAGACTCCAGAACACATACTGTAACCATTTTGTCAAGTGAAGACTCCATTACAGCAACTCATACTCTAACCATACTGCCAAGTGAAGACTCCATTACAGCAACTCATACTCTAACCATACTGCCAAGTGAAGACTCCATTACAGCAACTCATACTCTAACCATACTGCCAAGTGAAGACTTCATTACAGCAACTCATACTCTAACCATACTGCCAAGTGAAGACTCCATTACAGCAACTCATACTCTAACCATACTGCCAAGTGAAGACTTCATTACAGCAACACATACTGTAACTGTATTGTCAATTGAAGACTCCAGAACACATACTGTAACCATTCTGTCAAGTGAAGACTCCATTACAGCAACTCATACTCTAACCATACTGCCAAGTGAAGACTCCATTACGGCAACTCATACTCTAACCATACTGCCAAGTGAAGACTTCATTACAGCAACACATACTGTAACTGTTTTGTCAATTGAAGACTCCAGAACACATACTGTAACCATTTTGTCAAGTGAAGACTCCATTACAGCAACTCATACCCTAACCATACTGCCAAGTGAAGACTCCATTACAGCAACTCATACTCTAACCATATTGTCAAGTGAAGACTTCATTACAGCAACACATCCTGTAACTGTTTTTTCAATTGAAGACTCCATTATAGCAACTCAGTCTCTAACTGTACTGTCAAGTGAAGAATTTAATAAAGCAACACATACTGTAACTGTTTTGTCAAGTTAAGACTTCATTACAGTAACTCATTCTGTAATAGTACTGTTGAGTGAAGACTCCATTACAGCAACTCATATTGTAACTGTAATGTTGAGTGAAGACTTCATTACAGCAACTTACAGCAACTCATACTGTAACTGTACTGTTGAGTGAAGACTCCATTACAGCAACTCATATTGTAACTGTAATGTTGAGTGAAGACTTCATTACAGCAACTTACAGCAACTCATACTGTAACTGTACTGTTGAGTGAAGACTTCATTACAACAACTCATACTGTAACTGTACTGTTGAGTGAAGACTCCATTACAGCAACTTACACCCACTCATATTGTAACTGTACTGTTGAGTGAAGACTTCATTACAGCAACTTACAGCAACTCATACTGTAACTGTACTGTTGAGTGAAGACTTTATTACAACAACTCATACTGTAACTGTACTGTTGAGTGAAGACTCCATTACAGCAACTTACACCCACTCATATTGTAACTGTACTGTTGAGTGAAGACTCCATTACAGCAACTTACAGCAACTCATACTGTAACTGTACTGTTGAGTGAAGACTTCATTACAGCAACTCATACTTTAACTGTTGTTGAGTGACTTTAGTACACAACTCATACTGTAACTGTGTTATTGTTAAGTGAAGATTCTGTTACAGCAACTCGTACTGTAACTGTATTGACTGGTGAAGACTTCCTTACATCAACTCGTACTGTAACTGTATTGACTGGTGAAGACTTCCTTACATCAACTCATACTGTAACTGAACTATTAAGTGAAGATTCCATTACTGCAACTCATACTGTAACTGTATTGTTAAGTGAAGATTCCATTACAGCAACTCGCACTGTAACTGTACTGTCAAGTGAAGACTTCCTTACAGTAACTCATACTCCGACTGTATTATAATGTGAAGACTTCATCACATTAACTGTATTGTCTATTAAAAACATCATTACAGCAACTCATAATGTGACAATATTGTGAAGTGAAGACTGCATTACAGCAACTTGTGCTGTAACTTTATCGTCAGATGATGACTTCATTATAGGAACTTGTACTGTAACTGTATTGTCAAGTAGCCCTTCCACTTCCTGTTTATCCATTACTACCTTATTATCCCCCAGGCCTTTCCCATTAGAATTGGAATACTTCCGAAGCACAGGAAATTATCGCATACATAAAAATTGACAATGGACTTAGTAAGAACACTGACATCAGACTGATCTTGAACTTGGCAGTCAATGTCATGTCCAATTACTTTGGTTAGTTCTGAGAATTTGGAGCTGCATTCCTAAACACAAAGCTTCCTAAGTTTAATTACAGAAGAAGACCACAATTTTTTGAGGTAAGGAATCTATATAAATTAACAAAAATGCATTTATTTTACTTCATGAAAATGATATGTATATTAACAGCAAGTAATAGTATCAACAACTTTGTCCCCATAAGTTATCACAATACTATTTTTGTTGATATTGATATCTTATCTCAGTCACAATAATTAATACATCAAAAAGCTTTGCTTCAACTTTCTCAGTACCCACCTGAGCACTACTGTGAAAATACTGAACTGTCCAAATGTCATTGTTGAAGGGTTATTTCTAAATATCTAGCTGTCTAAATGCCATTGTTGAAGGGCTACTTCTAAAATTTAACTGTCCAAATGCCATTTTTTAAGGGCTATTTCTAATATTTAACTATCCAAATGCCATCGTTAAAGGGCTATTTCTAAGTATCTATCTATCCAAATGCCTTTACTGAAGGGCTATTTATAAGTATCAAACTGTACAAATGTCATGTTGAAGGGTTATTTCTAAATATCTAGCTGTCTAAATGCCATTGTTGAAGGGCTATTTCTAAATATCTAGCTGTCCAAATGCCATTTTTGAAGGGCTATTTATACATATATAACTGTCTGAATGCCATTGTTGAAAGGCTACTTATAAATATCTGTCTAAATGACTTTAATGAAGGGCTATTTATAAATATTTAACTGTCTAAATGCCATTATTGATGGGCTATTTCTAAATATCTAACTGTCTAAATGTCATTTTTGAAGGGCTACTTCTAAATATCTAACTGTCCCAATGCCATTGTTGAAAGGCTATTCTAAATATCTAACTTTCCAAATGCCATTGCTAAAGGGCTATTTCTAAATATCTAACTGTCTAAATGCCATTATTGAAGGGCTATTTCTAAATATCTAACAGTCTAAATGCCATTATTGAAGGCTATTTCTAAATATCTAACTGTCCAAATGTCAATTTTGAAGGCTACTTCTAAATATCTAACCGTCCAAATGCCATTGTTGAAGGGCTATTTATAAATATCAAACTGTCCAAATGCCATTGTTGAAGGACTATTTCTAAATATTTAACTGTCTAAATGTCATTATTGAAGGGCTATTTCTACATATTTAACTGTCCAAATGTCATTGTTGAAGGGCTATTTCTAAGTATCTAACTGTCCAAACATCAAATGTCATTTTTGAAGGGCTATATCTAAAACTATCTACATATACTCAATTTACACCTGCCCTGACAAATGGTATAGAAATGCAAATTCTGTTTTTATTATACACAATTTAAAATAAAACAAGAGACAATAAATATATGAACAATGAATTCACCATTTTTTATCATTATTAATTTGCATGGTTTTGTAAAAAAAATAAATAAAACAAATGTATTGTTGCATATGTATATGAATATATTCCTTCAACACAAATGACATTTCTGGAAAAGATTTCTTAATTTGGGTTAAACTGCTTTTCTGTACAGCAACCCAAAATCCAAGAAAATAATATCAAATGAATAACAATCAATTCATGGCAATTTGATTTACAAATGTGTGAATGGGTGCAGTTGAACACTTCTGAAATTGTCCAGTGACAGGCATTATTGATTGCGGGAAATACTGTGCCAAGTAAGACAGTAAAATTCACCAAGATTTCATACTGTGCCTAAATGCTGTTAGTGGATGCTTAAGTTTCTCTAAGGTATATAATTTATATGTCAGTTTCTGTTAGATGTATGAACCTGCTATGGAATATGTTAATATTTTCATAAATATTTTCACACCTTGGGGAAGGTGTGAAGAAATAACTCTTTTTTAAATGTGAAAATTATGTCTTTATCACTGTCAACTTTTGATAGATGACCCCATCACACACACACACACACACACACACACACAAACACACACACACACACACACACACACAAGCACACCTAGTACATATGGTATAATTAGCGTATAAATCTGTTTAAGTACCATATCAATGCCTACTAGTAATACTGACACAGAGTATCCTTATCATCAGAGATAATGATAAATAGGAAACAGCTTTGTTAGTTATCTCTCATTTAGATTGCACCACTTGAAAAGCTGTTCATCGATTGGAGCAATCTCTGCCTTTATTATGAGCAAAGAGTCCTGTAGCTTGATTGGTCCAGTCCATAGAAGTTGGATCAAGTCTGATCCTACCTCCTCCCAACGATTTTAAAATACCAAACACTTGTATGTTTCTGTCAGTTAACATTATTCAGAACACAGTTCTCAAAAATAAAATTTTTTTCCAGTTTGATTTAATTTCCCTCTTTGTTTAAACTGCACTTCAATTTATTTTTACGTTACCACAAAACGATATTTACAAAGAATTCAAAACATATTCAGGAAAAAGTTAATGTATTTTTCGGACAGTTATTGTATGAAAAAAAACAATCTTCTTAGAATAATTTTCAACTTATTGCATTTTCTTGAGTTAACTAAAGTTTTGGTGGAAAAGATTTAAAAATAAATACATGAAAAATTATTTTAAGAAAAAATATTTGTGATAATTTGCTAATTTATTTTTCTAGTCAGTCATGTGATCATATATGCTGACAGATGCATACCTCTCCATCATTTCTGAAACTGTTCTGTTATTGATTAAAAAATAATGGTATCAATTATTTAATATATTATAATACCATGGATTAATGGCATTATTATTATTATTATTATTATTATTATTATTATTATTATTATATAATGGTTCTAGAAATAGAGTCAGTCTCATTAAACTGTGGCTAACAGTGAAAAGCTTTTAACAAAATACTTTCAGATCAATTTGGATAAATATACTTGTTGAATGAACAATTTTTAACTGCAGACAAAACAACCTGCACAATACATTGACCAAACACTGTTTTATAACTTGTTCATAAGATAAATGCTCTGTAATTTGAATTCATATAAGTAAATAATTTAAGCATCACCTATATATAACAATAACAACAATTATAATAATAATCAGCAGCAGCATCTTTATCAGCAGATGATGATGATAATTATTAAATTGAATTTATGGCTATAACAATTCCAATAATTATTATAAAAATTAATATCAGATATAAAAAGTTCCTACTTACAAGAATTATCACAGAATGAGAAACAATGTTAATTTCCAAGCTAATTGATTAACTAATTCTTTTCATATTTAACAAGCAATATACCATTGTTATGACTCTATGGTCTTAAAATAAGTAACAAAATGGAATAATAACCATCAAGTTTTATATAATTGAAAATATATTTCCCTAAAATACAAGTGGAAAAGAATTACAGTATGGTGAATGCAATCCGAAACAGTTTTAAATGTTTTATCAAGTCCAAAAGTATTGAGTAATCCAAATGAGTTCCAATGGTATTTTGAATGATTCCATGAAGTGTGCTGGTGTATCAACAGTACAGAAGAATCACTATGATATAATCCCAAACTGTCTTTAAATGAATTTACAGTAATTCCGTAACAGCTATTGCATGTCCGAATAGCCTCTAAATGAATTCACAGTATTTCTGTGACAGCTATTATTCCAATTAATCTGAATATTTAAAGCAATGTAATTCCAAATAAAGGATTAAATTAAATGAATCTTTTCAGTATAACTGAACAACTTCCAAACTTAGTGTTTACTACTATGAATGCCTACTTACATGTAATAATTCTCTTCTATACATAACTAATATGCAATACAGAGACAGATGAAGTGGGGTACAGATACAAGCTACCTTAATCATCAGTTTTGCACCAGACAGGCAGAAGATAATTTTGGCTTGCCAAAAATAACCTGAAATCATGTACATACACAGAGAGAATCTACAAAGAAGTTGAAAGCAATATTAAAAGTCTCCTAAAATTTTAAAAGACAAATTCCATGCTAATATTACAACCAATGGCCCAATGTAAAAGTATAAAACATGATATAAATCTATCAGAATCTATGCACAAGTTGAAAGCACCCATAAACAGTCTCAAAAATAAAGAAGACAAATTCTACTCTTATATTACAGCCAATGGCCTGATCTACAAGTATAAAACTTGGTATGGATCTATTAGAATCTATGTGGAAGTCAAATGCATTGATAAGTCTCTGAAAACAAATTAAACAGACAAATTCCACTCTGATATTACAGTCAATGCCCCAATGTCTTCTTTAGCAACTATAAATAAATTTCCAAAATTTACTCCATGGCCTGCACACAAGTAGTTGAATTGGACAATAATTTTAAGGTATCATTCAACTTTTCAAGATTTTTGTTTTAAAATAAGAAAGTATATTTTAAAAAAAACTTCCCTGATAAACAAAAACCTGAGTCATTCTAGCTTTATTTCTAGCAACAAAACCATTATATTTTAATCTAACTTGTAATAGCATGTCATGCAAACTATCCTGCATTAAGTGACATTATATAGTTACTCACACACAAACCACTCTTCTTAGCTTAGATAAGATTTTAAAATGTTGAGCTATCATTTACTTTATGTATTGCTGGCATATAAATGTTCATAAAATTCACTGTAACGAAATGTAAAGCATTCCTTGATTTGCTGAATGGCATAACTTGTAATGAAATATAACATGCTGTTTGATTTGTTGTGTGACATGAGCTCATATACTGTCATAAAGTTTTACAATGGTAACCAGTAAAAAATTTAGCAACCAGTTAATTGTTACAAAGCTCGCTGTTCCCCAAATAATCCCACCTCGCTAACAAACTCAAACTGTGAGCTTGTCTAGGTCCTGCAAATTTTGACAGTCTGCTGTTTCTTCATGAAAAGATGAAAAGAGCTAAATCCTCAGATAAAATGTGTCTAGCTACTGATAGACAACTGACAATGTCCTCTTCGTTGGAATCACTCGTTATACAACTGGATAAATTAGAGCCCAAGTCTGAGCCTCCTCTACCAAATTTACCACAATGTATAAGATTTAAAGTTTTGTGTACATTCCTTGATGTTTACTTTTTATTTCATTTTTTATGGATAATGTTTTGAATTCTTTATTTTATTTGTGAAGATAAAAGAGTTCTGCTAATAGCCTAGTGCTTGGCATTGAGCTATGAAACTTTAAAAGTAACTTGTGTGTTCCTCACACCGTGAAACTCAAGAAATAATACGTTGACGTTGATGCTAGAGCTGCTCTTAAATTTGTTGTTCAAATCTTAAACTTTTTAAAGAAAACAACAAAAGTGAAATTTATTCTATTTAGATTTTTTAATATTACTGATCCATAAGTTTAACTCTACATAGATGCTTTTTATGTTTAATTTCCGTGTTGTGATTTAGAATTAAATTAAGAATTAAATCTGCTAGGATAACTAAATTTGTATCGTTTGTTGAAGTTTTACTCAATGTTAAGACCTACATTGTGGTCATTTTCGCTTTTTCTATGCCTAATCTCAAGTATGCTATAACTCACCTGATTGCAGGCATGAGGTCAAGTGCTCCTAAAACTTGGCAAAACCTGAGACAGAGGACAGCTTGTTACATGATGTCCTAATCATTTACGACAAGAGGTACCATAACGGCAAAATAATTTAATTTTCAGGCTATATTTAGTGACTATCATAATGAAAGGGGACCCAACATGGCTGAATGGTCTAAAGCGCTTGTCTTTCTCAATAACTGCCATTTCAACTCTGTCCACGTGAGTTCAAGTTTCAGGCTCAGCTAAATTTAAGCCAATGTGGGTATGTTAGAAGGCTTGACAGTAGCCTCCTGTGTGTCACCGGTTCTTACTGGGGTTTTCCCAGGTTCTACCTCCACCAGTTGTACTGGCTGCTACATACAGCGTATTTTACACTGAGAAATGGCATTAAACCCAAAACATCATAATGACAAGGTTTGCTGTATTTGGAAGTTTAAAAGAGTCTTCAGCCACAGATAGCATATCGAAGCAGTTTCACACTATCTGCTCACTCAGTCATTGGTCTAATAAATTTAACACAGTCAATTTCCATATTACAGCAAAAGGGCTTAAACAAAGAATTTAAATTAAAACTTATTTATTTATATCATCTTTATTCATAATTTACATAAACAAACATGAAGAAGTGTTCACATACAAAGAAACATTGTTTTCTTCCTTTCACAGTTTAGGTTTCAAAAGACCAACCATTTAAGTTTTGGCTGGAGGAGACATGATTTATTTTAAGCCAAGATATATTTTCCTTTTTTGTCAAGATTATTTTTGTCAACTAAGATAATGAAAATTATAAGTTCTTTTCTTCCACAAATCATAGCAAGAACATTTTCTCAAGTTGGTTGTGGGCCTGAATATTTTTTAAAAATAAATTAGATTGCCCACCCCCACCAAAAAGTAATACATGTAGATTAAAATTTTAAAGAATTTTAAATTAGCATATTAGTGATCCTGATCATTAGCATGATTGGTACCAATTACTTCATAAAATGGCAGAGAATATGAGAAAAGAATTATAAACATAGAGGTCATGCAAAACAAATGACGAATAACTTCGTGTCAGCAAGCATGACATTTATATTTTGTACGAGTTTAGAAACTGGAACTTTCATTATGCTCTAATTCTTACAGTTCACATTGTACAAGTGGAGTTTCAAACAGTGCTAAAATGGCTACAGTTCAGTTAATATACTACTGCTAACTGGTAAAGAAATTTACTGTTTCAGCAATATTTATATTTGTGGTTATTAATTTTGTCTTTTTGCTGAAAATGACATTTTCTGTTGATATTAAAATCTAAGTAACTGGTAATTGTCCGATCTACAGAAAATCGTTGTTCACTGCTTCTTTAAATTATTTGTACCAACCACAAAATCTATGAAGATTGATACCCCTATTAAAACTTGGGAATTCACAGTAAATATTCCAATTTTTCTGAAGCAACTCCGAGCCATCGTTTAATGGATTTTCAGAATAAAACCTTGATATTTCTAAACAAAAAATCGATACATCAGTCACTGAGCTCCCTCAATAAAGCATCCGATGAAAAATTATTGGATTCCCCTGTCTAGATAACAAATGACGCCTTTTTAACATCACAGTCAATGCAACCAGAATCTCAGTTAAGTCCTCACTACATTCATGCATCACCATATAATTGCTGTTATGAAAATGTCTCCTTTAATTACTTAGGAATCTGAAGGTAATCCCACTGCATTCAAATGTGGAAGCTTTTGACTTATTAGACATATCTGAACAAGCAAGCATGATTGCTGCCAAATCTAATGGTGTATCAGAATCATAGGCATGAAATTTAACAGACCTTATCAACTGAGATACTTTGTGTTGATCTAGATCACATTATTTTTAAATGTTTTTGAGATGTTTAAAGGCTTATCTTATTATGATAAAAATGAAGCCATTCTGATTACAACACAAAGACTTTCTCATTCACATTCTTTACCTCAAACAAAAAATATCAACACCAACATTAAATTCACACAGTCAGTACAAAACCTAGGTGTTACTCTTGACAGTACCCTCTCACTGTACCAACATGTCATGAATATATGCAAGGCTGCATGTCTTGAGCTGAGACGCATCAGCTCCATTCGCAATTATCTTTCAGCTGATGCCACTAAAATACTTGTGTGTTTCTTAGTACTTTCAAGACTGGACTATTGTAACTCAATTCTGTCTGGTTCATCTCAATATCTACTCCAGAAACTTCAAAAAGTTCAAAACACAGCTGCTCAGATCATCCTTAGAGTACCACGATCAGAGCACACCACCCCCCTGCTCTGTACCCTACACTGGCTATCCATTCAATCCAGAATCAAACACAAAATTTGTTCTCTGTGCTACGTTTCACTGATGGGCTCCAGTCCAACATACCTATCTGACCTTACCCATGTGTACACACCAGCAAGATACTTACGATCCTCTTCTGACAATCATATTCTCATTATTCCCACTATGAAAATGAAGTCATATGGACAACGTTCTATTGCATACCAGGGCCCAGCAACATGGAACGAGTTGCCCACTGAACTTAGACACCAAGACACAGTGATCTCATTCAAGAGCGCTCTTAAAACTCACCTACTTCAACTGCACGAACAGACTTAAAGACCTAATAACATATCTTTACCTTAAATATTTTCAGCATGTTTTCTGTTTTCTTATTTCATGTGTTTGTTTTTTGTAATATCATTATATATGTTTTTTAAGTGTTGTCTAACGTTGTAAAGCGCTTAGAGCTTTTAAAGATTAGGTGCTATACAATATACAAAGTCCTCATTATTATAATTATTATTATTATTATTATTATTATTATCTGAATTCAGTAATCACAACATCTTGATGGTACATTGGTGTTAACTGTATTATTATTATTATTATTATTATTATCTGTTGGTGGTATATCAGCATTAATTGTACAAGCATGAAAGATCTTCATGCAGAGTGTTTTCTCTGACTTGCAACAAAAAGGGGACCTTACAGCCCAAACGGTTCAATTTGTGGAGTCCTTCTCACATCTGGTTTACATGTATTACTTATCAAAACACCAAATTCTAAACATTTTTTCATTAATTTACTCTTTCTTCTTGATACTAAATTACTGCCTAATTATTTTCACCTGCTCTTATTCAAAATAAGAACTGAAATATATAATAACTGAAATAACAGACATGAACTCAATCACAATGCTTTCTTTCAAATTGCTACACAGCTGTAAAAATATCTTATTTTTGATGTAGATCATTTTGAAGCTCATTTTTTTTGGTTTGGGCGAGGAAAGGTGATCATTAGAAGTGTAATTACCAGATATGCTTGCCCATAACTTCAGGTCCAACTGCAAGCACTACAGATCCTGATTTAAATCACATGATGCCCAGGCAAATCAGGGTCTATGTTGTTTGTTCTATATATTACAAAATGCATGGACCCAAATCAATAGGTGCATTGTGCAACAGCAGACCTGGATCTATGCAGTTTGCAGTTGGATCCAACTTTTGCAGATATAAGGTAATCTCTCTCTGCATTCTTTATTCTTGATCTGCCAAAATATTATTTTTTTTACAGTTAGCTGACACAATGCTGCCCTTGTCATCATCATCAATTACACCTGAAAGGCTTCATGCAGCCTCGGAAATCACTATAATTATGTTTATGATGTAAGGCCATTAATCATTATTGGGGGCGCTCACCAGTTATTATGTACTTTTGAGAGAGTGACGTATAAGGTGATGGTGTTTGCATTTAAAACATGCACATTTTTAAAATAGCTCACTTTTTATCATGGGGGGTGGCTGTATTTGTTTGAGACTATGACACTAATAAATACTGTTTTGAGGGGGGAAATACAGAAGAATTATTCAAAAGGACTGTTTTGATGCTTGTGACTAAAATATTTCAGCCAGTAACAATCAAAATTAAATCATACAATAATAATACCTATGTGCTCTTTAAGGGGGTGCTCAGCAGTTATTATGTACTTTTGAGAGAGTGACGTATGTAAGGTGAAGTTTTTTGCATTTAAAACATGCACAGTGGAGAGAATGTTGGCATACCTCTACACTACTTTGATGTAATGTGGGTGACATTTCTTTGGATATTGTACTTTTGGAAATTGTAAATGATCTTAACACACTGCTAACTAAAATGACTGCTCCCTTGTGCTCCAAAGATCAGCCTGAATTTGTCTGAAGTACAGTACACTATCCTTAGCAGCTATTAAAATAGGGAAATTGAATTTTGCCAGACTAGACAATACCAGCTTCTGAAAGTGCAATGAATGAATTACCAAATATATAAAATGTGAAAAAAGTTATTGGTTCTTTTTGTTATACAATTTACCTCTGAAGTTCAGGAAGTGAAAATGACCAAGTGGAGCTAGCACTTTCTTGAAAGGTGCACATCAGGAGTAAGGCCAAGCCGTATACTCTATAACCCATATTACACCATCAATCATACACCAAAATAACGGGAATTAAAGGTTCTTTGAACAACACCTAAGATATACAAGGTCTTTTTTAAATACTGATAGCCAGTATAACCACTGAGGAAACCCAAGGAAATTCTTTTCTCTTTAAAATTCTAACCCTATGCAAAATAAGAAACTGTAGAGTGCCACCTATTACCTTCACTGACTTGAGTAGTAAGTAAGGAAGATATTCCCTATGACTCACTCCCCCAGGGGTCTACTGGGTGAGGTACACTTAATCAATAAGAAGCTTGAAGCAGAACCCGAGTAAGAAATTCAAGCATCTTGATAACTTAGTGAACTTGTTCATTAGTTGGAACATAAGCATGAGTTTGCAAATGATACATAGTTATTTCTGAATGTCTTTAGTTATTTCTGCCTTATTTAAACATTACCTTAGGTTAAATGCAGTATTTGGTATTTTACTGTTATGAACAAAGGGATTTTAGTGTGTGAAATAGTTAAAGGTGTTGTGTAAGGGCAGGATGAATGGAAATAACAGAATCAATAGTTACCATTATCATGTTTGGTGAGGAGAAATTTGCACAGAATATCAACATAAGAAACAGTTGAAAAGACAAACCTTGTAGGAGTCAGGAAATCAATGACAATCTTGGGAATGGGACTTATATTCTTTTAAAACGCTGAATCTTTATCATTTAATTACTGGGTGGCTTCAGCCCATCCTTCAATTAATAAGGGTTAGAAAAACATATTCTGCATGTAAGGGAAGTGGGTATTGGTATGGATGGAAGAAGGAAAACAAAAGGAACCAAGTGGAGTGGTGAAATGTATCTGAAACCATGGAGTTAAAATTGTAGAATAAAAAATTGGAGAAGACGACAAGATATTAGTATGCAGTAAACGGTCATTATCAAAAATTACTTAATGATTTGTGATTTCTCATACATGTCAAACACTGAGGTCATCTCACTTGAAACACATAGGGTTATATGGACAAGAAGAGATCATGGGTCTGACATCATGGAGGAAAATATTCTGGAGAGCTGACCTTTCAGCGCAACTAAAAAAGAATTTTTAAAAAAATTGCTTTGGGGAGAGATTTCGCAACTTTGCTATCATTCTCAAGGGACCATGCCTGTGCAAAAGTCCAATTTTCAAAATCTGAAACCTAATAATGGTAACTGTTGATTCAGTCCAACTGCTGATTCGGTCAAACTGTTGATTCGGTCAAACTGTTGATTCAGTCAAACTGTTGATTTTGTCAAACTGTTGATTCTGTCATTTCCATTCATCCTGCCCTATCTATGCTTTGATCTTTATTTCTCACACTAAAATCCCTTTGGTCATACTGTGCTAAAAAGGTGCAACTACACAGCCTGGAGAAAATTCTGCATGCAATGACGCTCTCTGCCAGATTTAGTTGAAACTGATCCAATGTTTTTAAAATGAACTGAAAAATAACAAATGTTGATGGATGATGCACAAACCATGATGCACACACTGTCAGCTAGCTATGATGTCAAAGTCAGCCAGCTATTATGTTGTACCCATCCATGAAGTAGGTGTACTAACATTAGTACTACTGTCAACTAGATGCTGTGACATAACATAAGCTCATTTGTTTAGCACCATGATGCCTTATGGCAATTAAATTTCAGAGATGCCATATATTTACTCCATGAATTTGATAAAATCATGTACCATATATACTTGCTGATAGGTCAAGTCCAACTGCAAACTGTACAGACCCAGATCTGCCATCATATAATGCACCTGCAGATCTGGGTCTGTGCAATTTGTTCAAAGTAATCACTAGAATAAACAACATAGATCCTGATCTGCAGGCACATTATGCCCTGACATATCAGGATCTTTGTTATTTGCAGTTGGACGTGACTATATATGGTATGTTTGTGCTGAATGTCAGAGACCCCTGGCCAAAAAAAGTCAGTGGACTTGTAAGTGGAAAGAAGCAGTAGCATACAGTAGAACAGGGTCTACCCTAAACAAAAAAAGGGTGCAAGGGATGGTTTTTATGTCCAAATTTAATGTTACATACGCATGCCTAATATAAAAATTCATTAAAAAATAAAATACATGAGTGAGGTCAAAAAGGTCCATATTTTTGGATAGGTATAATAGAGCAAAACATAAGAATATCATTCACCTGAAATGACAAGTCAATGGAAATTCACAGAATAAAAAGTTGATGCACCCCACGCCCAAATTTATGAATGTATTTTTCATGTAAGAAGGCCATTTCTGAGAACACATGATATTCACAGTGCAAACACAAGCCCTTTCCCTGGGTGATAATTTTGAAAAACATTGTGTACTTAATAGTTTAATGCTATGCAAAATAGTTGTCATCCAATCAGTTTTTGAGATATTCTACTTGCCTTGAACCAACATGTCGATTGCTTTAAGTAGCTAGCTCTGCTTCCTAGCCAACTATTGGTATTTCACTGGCTACATACTGTGCAGTGA
Organism: Megalonaias nervosa; assembly: GCA_016617855.1. Taxonomy (NCBI): domain Eukaryota; kingdom Metazoa; phylum Mollusca; class Bivalvia; order Unionida; family Unionidae; genus Megalonaias; species Megalonaias nervosa. Next base: position 2,082 of record JAECUM010008345.1, on the reverse strand, counting down.
CTACATGAGATGTACATGCCTCACATCAATTTCAAGAATACCACAAGCAGGAAAGACCAAATTCACAAATATGTCCATATCTTTAATTATTATACAATAATAACTTAAAAAGTCACACCATAGCTTTAAGTTAAGAAATTTGCCAGAGGCCAATATACGAAACTATCCCCTGCCACCTAAACAACTCAGCTCCTGGATCTAATGTAAAATGTGTCTGCAGAACAAAATTTTGAAATCATGAAAACAGAAAGAACAGCCAAGTCTCTAGATTTGCTATTTAATAATACTCCAGCAGAAAAGAGTCTATCCTATTTGTAATGAACAAAAACTTATTCCCCCCGCCCATCTGCTGTCCAATTATCTAATAATATTTCAGGGTCTACCCTATTTTTTTTTTAAATAGTAAATAGAACAAATAACAAAGCCCCAGGATCTGCTGTCAAAGGATATGTCAGTACAACATGATATACCCCATTTTTTTGAAATAATAAATAGAACAAATAACAAAGCCCCAGGATCTGCTGTCAAAGGATATGTGAGTAGAACAGGATGTACCCCATGTTTTTGAAATAATAAACAGAACATGCAGCCTAACCCGGAATTGCTGTCAAATGATACACCAGTAAAACATCTACCCTACTTGTCTAGTATCAATAAAACAGAACAAATTTGCAATGAAATGAAAAACCTATAGAACAGGGTCAATCATATTTGTGTAAGGTAATATAAGGAACCAACAACTTGGCCCCCTGAGATGTAAAATGATATGTCAGTAGAACAGGGTCTACCTTATTTTTTTCGAGGTAATAAACTGCATAAATAGCCTAGATAAGGATATGCATGCTGACTTTGTAACAACAAATCTGGATCTACATTGGTAAGCTCTTGGGTGTATGCGATACACAAATATAAAAGGTCATCCAGTGCAGAAAAAAAAATGATCACTGATAGAAATTGTCAATCCTGAGTCCATGGAGCCAAATAAATTTGGGATGATTAGTAAATGTACTATTCCAAAGTATCAGATTTGAAAAGCCTGAGGGAAAAGCACAGTAATTGGAACATGTCTTTCTGGAAACCCAATAACTGAAGTGAAAATGAAATACCAAATTAAAAATGCATCTATTACCCACTCTGTCTGACCTATTTACTGTTGGAATTACAGAATTGTTTTATGTTTGAACCTACTGTATCAACCTTCAAGAAATATCCCTTTAAAACCTCAAATGACAAATGACATTACAAGTATGTGGAACTTCCTTTGTGGCACTGATAAAAAGAGTAATCATGTTGGTTAAATAGAACTGTGCCCATGGAGCTTCTTGTATTTCAAATGTGCTCTTGACTTGAGATGGTACTGTCATCATGATCTTCATCATCACTGCACCCTCATCACCCTATTTCAAGTACCAGTGTTTAAAATGTGTTGTGCCTAAAAAAAAAATCCTCACTATAAAATGCTAAGTATAGCTCAGGTATGGTCATGGAGGTCCGTCAGTAAGAAACTCTAATGTAATCCAGGTATGGGCATGGAGGTCACACACTATCAAGCCTCTAATATAATTCACATATGGATATGGAGGTCACTAAATATGACAGTCACTCACTATGAAGTGCCTAAAATAACAGGTATGGGCATAGAGGTCACTCACTATGAAATGCCTAATACAACACAGGTATGGACATGGTGGTCACTCACTATGAAGTGCCAAATATAACACAGGTATGGGCATGGAGGTCACTCACTATGAAGTGCCTAATATAACACAGGTATGGGCATGGAGGTCACTCACTATGAACTGCCTAATATAACACAGGTATAGGCATGGAGGTCACTCACTATGAAGTGCCAAATATAACACAGGTATAGGTATGGAGGTCACTCACTATGAAGTGCCTAATATAACACAGGTATGGGCATGGAGGTCATTCACTATGAAGTACCTAATATAACACAGGTATGGGCATGGAGGTCACTCACTATGAAGTCCCTAATATAACACAGGTATGGACATGGCAGTCACTCACTATGAAGTGCCTAATATAACACAGGTATGGACATGGTGGTCACTCACTATGAAG
>JAECUM010008343.1:0-13452 GCA_016617855.1 Megalonaias nervosa | reverse complement strand
TATATATATCATCAGGTGGTGGTGAAGTTGTGATCTACCCAATCGTTGTGGATTTCGCTTATCGTAATCTAGAAGATGATCGACTACGCTAATGCCCGAATCGAGTAAACAATACAATAAAATGTGGAATTAATGGATGGAATAACAGAGATCTGAGCAGAGATATCGAATGGAATAACACTGCCCCCGTGTGTAGAATATAACCATTTAATCAATTACATAAACAAAATGAAATCGAGCATGACAATTCAGTACTTCGTTTTAGAGCCTGAATTCCATCTGTGAACACACCTCCTCGCTTAGCATCTCAAATCAGAATTAGTACTTTAACCGCCAAAAATTATATCACTCCCATCGAAATTAGAATAACCCTCTTTAGACGGCCTTTATTAATAACTATTTTGGAAAATATCATTTTATGACACCTGTTTCAAGTGGCCCTCGTCTTCCTAAAATTGTCCATGGTTCGTCCCAACTCTTGCCATTTTACCGCTATTGACCTTGCGTTAACACTGCACTTTTATCTGACGTAACTGTTAATCGAAGGAGTCCTAGTTAAAATTTAATTCATGCCCCAAATAGAACAGGTTCCAACGCAGGCAGGAAACAATTTCTGCAAGTCTAACCCATACCTCAACCTTAATGTTTACGTGACACGCTGACTCGATAGAATGCACTGTGAAATTATTCTACAGAAACTATTCTATAAAATTTTCCACCAAGTTCTGTAAAACGTAACAAATAATTTAATTACCAAAGTTATAAATGAACATTTGAGATGAACTTACAGTATTATGAAGTGAATCCAAAATAATCCTGACAAAGTGCTATGAATCCAAAATAATCCTGACAAAGTTCTATGAAAGCCCAAATGAATTAAAAGTTCCGCATATATTTCAAAACCGGAAATGAACTGGTCCTGCAAGTATCGTGACGTTTTCAATATGGCGTTGCCCAGAACTCCTTCGATTAATTCACGACAGTTCCAGAATATGAATATTATAGTCCAAATAATAAGTACTTTCTTTTTCACTGAATAGTCCAACCAAATGTTTTTCCTCTCGAATAATATCGGAGCACAACAAAAATCATGTCTGCATGCTAACGACAGCAACGCAAGAAATGACGATGACTCCAAAATCGGAATAAATCTGATTGCCCAGTTCTTTCTTTATATAAACCTTCTATTATGACCATATTTCACAATTTCACAATATACACCATGTGAAGGATCTTACTACTCATTTTGCCTTGAAATTGCCTATTCATGTGACCTAGCACAACCAATGGAAAGTTACTGAATTCTTCTAGAACAGTCCATACCCCTCAGCCAACGGAAAAAAAAACAAAAACCTCATTAAGTCTTATTATTAAGATTATTATTAGTAATTGTCAACACGTATGTCATCATCTATTTATAGATACTGTGTAATTTTACGCTGTTAACAGACTCAAGTAACGTAGTGAAAATCTAACTAACTGAAGATATTCTGTACAGTTACAACCACGAATAAAAATGACTAAAATTAAGTAAAATCATGTACCAGGAGTTACAAAAAATATAGATATACGTAACTATACATACATACATACATACATACATACATACATACATACATACATACATACATACATACATACATACTCTAGCGTTGGAATAATTTCAGTCCAGATTTCAAAGCTATTATTTTGTACGATAAATTCTGTATGGGCCATTATATTATGCACGCGAGGAAATCTCAGCTGTCTGTCTCGAGATTTTGATAGCAAGGACTGTACATCGCTCTGAAGACTTACTGTTGTTGTTTTTGATGGTTTTATTTTCGCTATAGATTATAGAGAATACTTGCGTTGAAGATGAGAAATATTGTAATAAGCAAGGGGTCTAAAACCAGCTAGTTTAAAAGTTTTACATTAACACAGAACGCAAAAGAACAAAACAGAAACAAAATCCCGCTTGTACTCGCTTATAAGACGAATCCAACTGCAAATTGCACAGACCCATATCTGCCGTCGCATAATGCGCCTGCAGATCTGGGTCTGTGCAGTTTGTTGGGAGTAATCAGTATTATAAACAGGATAGATCTTATGTGCAGACAATTTATACTACGACAGCTCAGGTTCTTTGTTTTTTGCAGTTTGACTCAATTTATAAGCGAGTACATACTATAATTCAAAAACAAAACCGTTGTTTCCTTATTTACAATGACCTCAAGACAATATACTTTGTCAATGAATGGTTCTATACAACGCGCTAATACAAACATAATCTATAAATCGTGCTAACACAGATAAATACTTTTCCTTTAATTTAAATAAGGACCACGTGTTGAAAAGACCAGTTTCACAGATGCACGTTGTCTCTTACTTCACACTGGAATGACTTATGAGATCGATAATTTTGTACCTGTACCACGAAAAGGACCCAAACACATAATACATAGAATTATTCATATTTCTAATTGCTAAAGTTTTATCGGTGAGAATATTTTTATTTCAAATTACTTATAGTTTAAGAAATGCTACTGGGCTGTTTTACGAATTAATTCATGGCACCATAAAATCCTTTGAATACGTATTCAGCATAACGCCTGTACCTAGCAAATAGCCAATTAGTCCGTTTGAGTAATATTTTCCCATCACCGTTTCCGCATAATCAAACAAATAATCAGTAACATCTATCAACACTCTAAATTGAGGTGTAAATACAAATATCACATATTTTAAGTCCGTTACGATATTAGTGTGATTTACAGGTACTAATTTAGTCTTAGCAAAATTTTAATACAAACTTTTAAAATGTCATCTGGAACTTTTCTTTTTCGGCAGGATTACTATGAGAGAATGCACGGACATCCTGTGATGGGGGAAATTGCCTGTCCTTTAGTACAAGACATGTTTTCTGATATGGACAACATAGTAAACGGCGGTATAGTGTGAGTAGATTATCTATATTGAGCTCGTGTTGAAATGTGTCTTCAAGATCATATATATGCCCACTGTTTTTATTCTTGTTTGTGTTTTGGACCAGGTCTAATAAACCTCCACAGATAAAAAAAAGTTTGGTTTCGATTTTAAAAGCTTTGAAATTATAAGAATGTAGCAAGAGAACACCAAAAGTACCGCCTGCGCCCCCCCCCCCCCGCATTTGCACCCCTCTATTCATTTTGAATATAAAAGACTCACTGATACACAATGGCACAAAAATAAGTATTTTCATTCATTATTTTTAATTTTTATTCCAATTATTGCAAGTGGGTCCTAAACACTGTAATGCTGTTTGGGTTTCAAACCAAACGAGTTTCTTTCTTTCTTTCATAGTAACATCACCCCTTCACTGGAAATGGACTTTTCCAGGAACCGGAAAAGGATAGAGAACTCATTATTTACACTGAAAACTACCGTTAGGTTTGAAACTCGAACTAGATGGCACTTTAGAAATTATAATATTTGAAAGAAATATGTAAATTTTGTGCAATTCTTGTATCCTTGATGCTTTTCGTTTTTAAAATCGCAAGGGGTGGAGTTGGGATACAAACTGACGGGATGGGGGAATGCTTGAAGGCACACATCGAACGCTGTTTCATTCACACCATTAAGCATCTTTTGGTTCAATTTGACGAAACGATCCAAAGAAATAAAGAATGAAATATAAATCTTGAGCGAGATTTCGGACAAATGAACGATTAGTAGTATTTCGACGGAAATATGTTGAGAAATGAACACGCGAGGAATTGTCATTTTTTACGAAAATATGAAATCTGTGATACGTCTTTTGACGAAATATCGCGCATCGATACATTAAGCTTGCTTTTATCTCTAACATGTGATGCACCTGAAACATCTGCAGACTCTTGCCTTACAATGCCCCCGATGTAAGTGCGCATAACAGGGCCTGGTGGACTTTCTGTTGGTCATAGACAAAGATATAAGATAAGGGTGGTGGCGTGAGGGTGGTGCTAGCAATGGTGGAACTACTAATTGGTAGGCTACTTGTTTTGTTACTTTAAAGGTTTAATACCCCATCCCTTGGTTAAAGTTAAGTCCCCAAGAGGACTAATATCTTTTGTGACATATCCAATCATATAATGGTTCTAAACCTGGCTTTCTTACAGCTGAAAGTCTGGTTCATGACGAGATAATCACTTGAGACCACAGTCAGACGTACCAAAGTCGATGAATATTTAAAAGGAAAACAAATAGCATAGGGTATATGGACTATAATGTAAATACGATTCAGTCTGATACAAAAGCTCAACCCATTTCAACATTTGAATCTCATAACTGATATCATGCCAGATAAATTAAAATTTATGTCAAATAAAAATTTAAAAAATTCATTTTATAATATTATAAAGAGCGGGGCATGGGTGTTGGGTCGAGGCTGTTTTCGTTTTAATACCTTGTTGTAGTTCGGTAGACTGAACAATTTTGCACCATCTGTTCGTTTAGATCTTGCTGTATTTTAGGGTCCGATGGCAGCGACAGCTTCTTCTGACAGACCTTTGATCCTAAACAAGATTACTGGACTAACTACACGATTTGTACGCTGAGTTTATATTCTCTATAAATAGCCCATATAATATCTATAAAAAAAAAAAAAAATGCCACCACTTCACGCGCGTCGCACCTGTTTGCGCCTTAAGGATAGTGATTCATTCACCAACCTCAATAGCATTACCAAATATGCAAGCACAATACGATAATTTGCAATTTGATTAAAGCAGTCTGGGAAACCCGACGGGAATACTCTATTACAAAACTTGCGCGGGCGAAGATTAGCTATAATGCCCATCAGTTTGTCAGAAGAGATCAATTTCCAACTTACTGATATAAAATAATTTATTTTCTTTAAACATATGCCAATTTAAATAGTTAGATGAGATGAACAAATAATACCCAATTTCATGATAATGAGTATAATGCAACATTCTCTCTCCATGTCTGTCTCTGTCTCTGTCTGATATTTCGAAGATGCTGTAGGTACGATAATACAGATATGCATAACATAGTTGAACTACAGTCAAAATGGGTGTACAGCTTGTGAAATATCAAGAAATATTGATTGTTTATAATAAATACCACAAGTGCACTTCATGAATATAATAATTGTGAAATAAGGTATTAGTCCGCAAGATTAAAAAAAATCTTTAAAATGCGCCTTCATTGACGTTCTAAACTATCTGTTTAGCTGTTCTGCGAAGGTTATTTTGCAACACGACACGCATACCAATATTTCATCTTTAGGCATATGCAAATTAGCAATACAACTTTCACAGAAAAGAAATCCATCATGTCTGATTTATGCAGATCTCAACGCTTGTTCATCATTTCTCTCCACATGCTTTCGCCACAGGTCTGAACCAAATATCCATTTCGGTATATATTTTTTCTCAAATATTAGTTTATCAAGTTCTTGTGTTCCTTTACTGTCTATTTAGTAAGGGCTGAAACAGGGACGTAATCATGTTGCAGCAGCGAAGCCGAGATGGTGTAAATAAACTTTAAGACACATTCATGTAGACTTTTTCCTCTTCGAACATGGCACTCAAATAATGTAGTTATGTCAGTTTGCATTCTATATTTGGAACAACCTAATTATTTTGATTACATATCGAGCAATAGTCTTATCGGTTTCTCTTTACAGGCGTCACCCAGGAAAATTCTACTTTGGTCACAGCAGCACTATGACGTCATTCTACGCAGTATTTGGTTTCTTCAAGGACCAGCCTCTACAAGCGAATAAGTTTAAGGAATTAAGGGAACGCGAATTTATGGGCAGTAAAGCCATTTCTTTCTCTAGTAATATTGCTTTGACCCTCTACAGCTGTGCGCCAAATGCTGGACAGTTTAACAACAAAACGGTGGACAGAAAGTATATTATTCAGATGTTTGTAAATGAAGAGAAAGTAAAAATTCCAATCTGCGGTGAAGATCCATGTTTTTATGGTGAATTAAGGAACAGATTGTCAAATATGATTGACATGTGCGATATTGAAAGTGTCTGCAAAATTCAAGATTTAAATTCAGCGTCATGTATTGGTTCATTTTTAAGCTTACTTATTATTATACACGGACTGCTGTAAATTGAACACGTACATTCAGTACAAATTTTGGAGTTGTGCATCATAACAAAATTTTCGCATCTTTTTCTCTGACGGATGCTTATCTCGTCCCGCTGGTGAGATTTACACTTCCAAACTTCTCTACAGATCATTAATTACCGTTTATACTAACTTATAAAACGAGTCAACTGCAAAAAACAAAGATCCTGATCTGCCGTAGCATCGTGCGTCTGCAGATCAGGGTCTTTGTTGTTTGTTCTACTGATTACTTCTAACAAACTGCACAGGCCCAGATCTGCCGGAGCATTGTGTGACAGCAGATCTGGGTCTTTCAATTTGCAGTTGGAATCGACTTATAAGCGAGTACAGACGGTATACTCGTTCTGTAAGACGGGAGACGAGTTTAGATACAACTGTCTTCCGTTTCGCCGGTAGTCAACAGCTGATTGCCTTAACGAGTTGATGCTCTTCACAACCATGTCAAACATCGTATGTCGTTTGCCGTAATTTGTCGCCTTGCTCTGCATGAGTCAGGATGTAATGTGGTGTAGGGAGCAATTATTGCGTTGATGAAACTGTTCCTTTTTGAGTTCACGACTTTTCCTGCCATTGGCAATATGTTTATTACATTTTCATGTGTTAAAGGCGGATACTTATACAAAATAACAACAGAATAACAGATGAGAAAAGACAAATATATACTGTCAACTAATTTTAAGTTACAAGATACAACAGCTTTTTCTAGAATGAACCCAAACACAATTTATGTCAAAGGCTGTTCACAGGACACTCGTTTTATTTAGTTGATAGGTACGTAATTTGGTAGGTAGGTTAGTGCGTGCGCACGCGTGTATGCATTTGGGGCGGAGGGTAGGTTGATGAGGAGGTGGAGAGACATGCATGTATGGATGGGCTGATGTGCATAATGAACGAACGGGATCAAGAATGAGTTATTGTTGAAAACAACCATGCCAATTTGTTTGCTGCCATCTACTTTAATTTCTTGAAGGGCTGAGCATGTGTCAGGATACAATTCTGATGATGGTACGAATTTCGGCCCCTCTTTGTATATGTCTACAACTTCCTCTTTAGAGTCATATAAATATAACTTTAAGAGCTGACCATTATCGGACGTAGACAAAATTTGCATACACTTTACTTACACCATAATATCATTCAGACAGCTGTTCATGCAAATAATATGTTGCTTCTGAACATATGATGAAATTTTTTGCATTTGTTTATTCCTCGTCATAAAACCGGAACCGGAAAGATCAAGTTTTCTTTACAGTTAGATGGGTAAAATTATGCTCCGAAAACCCTTAAAATGCAAGAGCTTCAAGGGGTTTCCACCCCTGGGCCCTCACAGTATTTTCTGCCCTACATACCCCTCTACTACTTGTTTATGACCCCCCCCCCCCCTTAAAAGATATTTCTGGATCCGCTCCTGGTTGAAAGTGAACAAAATTCTCTTTTCTTGCTGTATGACTCACATTTCACAAACAATCATCAAACATATTTTAAACTTCTGTAGGCTTTATCCTGTTTACCTGAAGTAAATATTCCTATTTACGCGATTTATCATATTTTATTTGACAAGTCACGATATATACAGCTCAGCCATCATGGCTGAGAGATATGTAATAATAACTTGTCCAAGCCAAACGTTTTCTCATGAATATATTATGCAATGAATACATGTATTTATATCCTTTGGTACCAGAGATAAAATGTTGGCATGGAGAACGAGATTTATGAAGTCGTTTTATGAAGTCGTTTTATTTAGGTATTATAATATAAGAAGAGATCAATCGCTTGTAATATTTAAGTAGTTCGCAAGAACAAGGCCACACTCAACGGCCAGATGCTTCCCAACAGTTTGGGGTGGTGGGGTGGGTGGGTGGTGTTTTGGCCTATTTTTACATTATCATTCGTCAAATTTTCGAACACTACCCCCCACTCCATATCACCCCCATCGACCATCGACACAGACCCATCTAAAAAAATAAAGTGAGATTATACGTAGAATTTAAATTGAAATAAAACATCAGATAAGTAATTTTATTTTATGTTTAAAATTTTAAGGCGTTTTGATTCCACCTAAAGGCAAAAATGACCACTGATCACAAGAGATTACCTTAGAAATTTTTACTCCAAAGAATTAGAAAACATTTTCGCGATAAATCAAGGAGTTACTCGCTTGTTCTCTAAACTGAGAAGTCAGTGTTTAAAATTTTTGGTGATTTTATGGTCATGCATAAACGTACCAAACCTAGAGTTCTGACTAGCTCAGAGGTAAGAGCGCATAGACAATCTGCCATAGGTATTGTCAAAAATATGTAATATACGACAATCTGTCAGAGGTATTGTCAAAAATATGTAACATAAAAATATGTAACATATGGACAATCTGTCAGAGGTATTGTCAAAAATATGGAACATATGGACAATCTGTCAGAGGTATTGTCAAAAATATGTAACATATAGACAATCTGTCAGAGGTATTGTCAAAAATATGGAACATATGGACAATGTATCAGAGGCATTGTTAAAATATGGATATACACCAAAGTAACCAACCCAAGTGTCACTTTGACTAACTTAATGGCAAGAACGTATTGACACTGTCAGAAATATTCTCAGAAATATGGATATAAACCAAAAGTTTACCACACCTAGTGTCACGTTGCATTACAAACCCACCATACACAAAAACAATAACATAATTCTTTAGGAATTAAAATTTATGCTAACTGATTATGTATTTAAATCCTGATCAAGGAGCAGAAACAGGACAAATTAAGTTATTTGATTTACATTAGGATTACATTAAAAATTCCAATTCAGGAGCAGGAATAGAAGTAATCAATCAACCAGTGTTTTTGAAAGGCACACTGTATGTACTCGCTTATAGAACTCATCCCACTGCAAATTGCACAGACCTAGGTCTGCCGTCGCATAATGTGCCGGCAGATCTTTATGTGTGCAGTTGTTGTGAGTAATCAGTATAACAAACTGCATAGACTCTGATCTGTAGGCACATTATGCTACGGCAGATCAGGATCTTTGTTTCTTGCAGTTTGACTCGTCTAGTAAGCGAGTACAGACGGTTGAGAACCTTTAAAAATTATGTAAGCGGACCCTAAAAATAATTCAGTGTACTCGAACATATGAATACTCGCTTATTTCAGATTTTGGACAAGTAGTATATTCAAGATGCAAACACCATTGAAATATCACAAGATACGAGAATGACTACATACAGAGCGGACGGACGGACGGACACGAGTAAGCCAACTTATTAAATTCCTGCATTTCTTTAAATATTACATAAATATTTCATGTAAATAGTTTGTAAGTGAAAATGTGTGTTTAATTTGAGGTTTCGGGTTCCATTTTGTGGTGCTTATTATATGTAATAAAGCGAAACAATTGTTTTTTTCATAGTTTTTGTTACACTAATCTATTTCAGAAATTTCTATAGAAGTAGGTCACAACAGCAAGTGACTGTTCTAAACTTTTACAACTGCTAAATATATCGACAAGTAAATTTAAGTAATTAAAATCCTATTTTATGCATATTATATCGCGTATGTAAAACAGAGTTTGTGTTGTACATATTTTATCTACATGTCCAGATTACTGTAAAAAAAAAAGATAGCCCAGATGTCATTCCACCACTCTCTCTCTCTCTCTCTCTCTCTCTCTCTCTCACACACACACACACACACACACACACACACACACACACACACAAGCGCGCATGTACACAATATGGCACTAAAGAATGTGGTGAATACATTATGCATTCCTAAAATTGAATTTTTACGCTGTTTTTACGCTTTCGTAATCGTGCAATTGCATGCACATTAGTTAATTCGACCTTGTCCGATCTTTTATGGTCAGGGATGAAAAACTGCTATATGGGTCTACATTACTATTTAACTTCTGCCAATTATATTTTTCGATTTTATTTCTTCATAAATGCATATCATTTCAAACACTGTGTGTACTCGCTTACAAGTCAAGTCCAAATACAACAAAAATATACTCAGATCTGTCAGTATATTATATGATGGCAGATCGGGGTTAATGCAGTTTGCAGTTTTACACGACTTATAAGCAAGTTTGTACAGTAAAACTTATGTCCAATTTCTCAGTTGGATTGACTCTGAAAGGAATTTGTGCAAATTTTTTTTTAGAAAACTTGTAGTCTTCAGTATTAAGTCAAACTAAATTAATTGCCTATCAAAACTGTTTATTTGTTCATATGCCAGAGTCTCAATACCTAATGACAGCTACATATGCAACCATGGCAACAGTGCCTTTTGTGTGAGCTCATCAAGAATGTATTTTAAAAATTCACCATAAAGGCTTTAATGCTTTTGTTTATGTATTTTAAATGATCGGTACAGTAGCATTGTACTGATGTGCTATTCATCTATCCAATCCATCCACACATGTGCTTACACACACACACACACACACACACACACACACACACGCGCGCGCGCGCGCGCGCGCGCGCTAAAGAATGTGGTCAATACATTATGCATTCTTAAAATTGAATTTTTACGCTAGTTTTAGGCTTTCGTAATCATGTTCGATCCAGTAAAGGAATTTTAGTCTCACTGAACTTAAAGGGTTATAAAACGACAAGGATAATACCATCTTTTTCTTACAATGTTGTACCTGATACACGACTGTGATTCGTGGTCACCAGAAAATCTTTTGATAACAAGTATTAGCATTATTTGACCTTGCAAAGCAAGATCTCGAGGCACCCCTGCTCTCGGAATTGCGTAATAGCCTTTACCCCGTAATGCATTACATCTATATAAACAAGAAGCAAACAGAAGCAGCTATTGCAAATTAATCTAACATTTTAAATTTTAATTCTTTCACATCATTTGAGACAGAATTTATTATCATATATACAGTTGGCTAACTCCACACTGTATGATATCCGATTTTCTCAGTTTGTTAAGACGGGTAGTATACATTGTAGGCATCTATGTATGCTAGCCTATTTTTAGCATCATTTTCAAGTATGATTATGACTGTGTGGAGAGTTACATTAACTATTAAAACAATGTTATAACTGTATAAAACTAAGAGATTTCCTAAAAATTTGTCCGTTTGTCATAGAGTGTAAAAGGCATACTGTATGACATAATATTAAATTTCAACAGTTCATGTAAGCTCAGATAATATTGTTACAAACCAGGTGTATTTGCTTGACGGAGCAGTGTCAAACCCTGGCGCGATTCCGCTAGAAGTAATAAGTCTCCCCTAATCCAAAGACTTCTATACAACTTCTGTTGTCAATTAGAAAGCCCAACGTGTTCATTCTATAAATAATTTTACTCTGATCAATGCAAGACCACAGACCTCACAACTTTCCAATTGTCTCTCAACCGCACATCTGCATGGTTTCTCTTCATCAGCTTTCCGTACCGTCAGCAGTTCACGCCGTAAAACTATACAACTATCCCCTAACAAAAGGGAACTATTTTTACTACGCCACCTTAGGCCAGTCAATTCATGGTTTGGAGCCACATTTCGCCTGTAAATTTGCATAACATTTGCCACCATGGCGACACAACCAATGAACACCATTAGATTTTAATAGGGACTATAGCAGTTTTTGTTTGGTTCCCTCCTTGTCGCCGCGACAATTCAGTAATGCGATTTGGCAGGCAGCAGCCACCATTACTTCGTGGTCCGATGGTATCGCTCCGCTCTAAATCACATGGGCCCCTCGCAGGGAGAATTGTTTGCGTGTCGAGATACCAAGCCACATACCTCTGCAGTCGTGGACTCGAACCCAGCCAACAACATGTCTGAAGGACCATTATCATTTATCTCATTCCCTTTAAAGGTTGCTCGGCTCAAATGACCATTGATGCTGACAGGCTGTAAAACACCATCACCATCACCAGACCAACGACTTCTGGTAATGGATGTGGGTTCGATTCCTGCTATCACCGTGTCTGAAGAAAAATCAGCTTTTTGTAGTTTCAATATACTCGGAGCTCATCCGTCCCAAAATGTTCGAAAATATTTATCAATGACACGTAAAACACCATTTATTCATTTATTCAATGAGGGTTGTACCAATGTTTCCTGGGTTTGAGCAATCACTATTATGATCTATAAATAGCATAAATAATAAATATTGAAACATGTATGTCATTGTGCTAATTTATTTTAAATATTTCGTAATCGACTGCTTTAAAAACCAAAATAAAAATGATAAAATAATTGCAATTCAAAATATTATCATATTACATACTGGGAGCATTTTGTGCTTATTTCTTTGTCTTTGACCATACGAAGAGAAGACGTTAGTAGTATAGTGGGTTACCGTGGCGTCAATGGGAATTAGCATTACAGACCCCCCCTGGGCCAGTATAGCGTCAAAAAAGTAGGTCAACACCCTGGGCCAGTATAGCGTCAAGAAAGTAGGTCAACACCCTGGGCCTGTATAGCGTCAATGGAAATTTGTGTAGAGCGGTGACTAGGAGACTGGGGGGTTTGTAGAGCGATAAGCGACAGGTGGCATGTTTCTTTTTTAGTAGAGGAAGGGTTTTATATATATATATATATATTCGTTTAGGGGGAGACCAAATGAAAATTAAGATCTTTTCGAGGTATTGGAAGTGGCCCTGAAAAGGGCCTTTGTCTTCTTCTTCTATTGTCTCGACTTCTTCCACCATGTTCTCACTTTGGCAAAAATTCCTTTCTTCTTTTTCTTTTCTTCTTCGGGCATCCAGTCAGGATGTCCGAGAGCTCTGAATTTGTCTTGCACTTTCATCCAATTGTTGTTCAATTTCTCAAACTCTTCTTTCTCTTTTTGGTTTTCTTTGTCCTTTCTTTCTTTCTTCCACGTTTCCTTGATCTTCTTTACTTCTTCTTCCAGTACTTTTCTCATTAGGTCTTCGCCTTTCTTGATATTATCTAAGCCTTTTTTGACAAAAGGCCACTCCATTAAATGGAAGATGTCTTCCAAAAAACATTTCACTTGGATCACAGTATCCAGAACCTGCTTTAAGGTTCCCAGAACCTGCTTTAAGGTTCCCACTCTGAAGTATTTAGGATTGATGATTCCTCTCAACTTATCCGCTTCTTCTATTGTTATCATTTGCAAATGATAACTTGCTGCTTTCAAACTGTTCACCAAGTCTGGGCTACCTGGGAACTTCCATTCTTTGTCAAGTCTGTCCAGCACGTAGGCTCCATCCATGATCCACCACCAACTATCTGTTAACTTGTTAAATAATTCTATGCTGCCAGTCATTTTTTATTCTGTGTAGAATGGCGCGAATGACGAACGCTATGCTTTTATATACTTCAAGCACGGACGTGAAGGAAAACATACCTTGCA
>JAECUM010008342.1:0-18857 GCA_016617855.1 Megalonaias nervosa | reverse complement strand
ACACACACACACACACACACACACACACACACAGAATGAGAGGAGGGGGGAGGCTGTCAGACAGGTACTATTATTCCTGTTCATAAGGAGTATTCCAATTGGCCAAATTTAGGCTTGATTCCAATCACCAATCATTAAATAAACTGTAACCTTTTCTATATCTTTTCTCTAATATAAAGATGATTGCTCTTGCATCTTTGATTTTAAAAACCACCTAATGTTAACAAAGATCAACATTAAAGTACAGTCTCATAGAAGAGCCTGAGTTTGATAAGAAGAGAAGTTGTGTGTATTGTGTAAGTGATTCATCTGCCTCATTTTCTTCAATCAGCAATAAGCTACCATGAACATGGTAATATTTTCCCCATGATCCTTCTGCCAAATGGCTGAATGTGAACTTGGCGTCAAATCCTGATGTTTAAGTTAACAAAGTCAATCATTGTGAATAATGATATAAAACCTAGTCAACATTATTCTTACAATCACAACAAGCAGCGTCCAAGCTCTAGCTAATATGAAGCTTCATGGTAAATGTACATTTTAATTTTAAAAAACACATGGGCACCAATAGACAGACAGATGCTCACTGTCTAGCCTAAACAGCATGATGAAACTGAATGCTTTGATCCTCCTCTTGTATGTAATGGTAATGTTGTATAAGGATGCTTATTTGAACATGAGTAATAATTCAATCAAAATCTTTTAAAGAGTCTGCATGTATATACATATATGCATTGATATGGTTTAATGATACATCAGCACAATCCTAGTTATACAGCACTGGGCAAAATTATTACCAATGGTAAACCCTTCTGACACAAGTTAGAGATGTAAAAGTCTTTAAACATGGGTATATGAAACAAACAATAATGTTAAAGCAGGGTAAAATCCTTAAAATACGGAGAAATAATTTCAAAAATAATTTTGTGGTTGTGTCAATAGGGCTTCAGAGTTCTGCAATACTTAATGTCTCATTAGATTGGAATAGAGGATTATGTAATTAATACAGTGCCAGAAGAATAATGGATATCCATGATATCATATCTGATGTGCTAACGAAAATAATAACATAACTTTTTTTTTTTATTGCAAATTAGGTCAGCATTACAAGGGAGAGGTACCTGGTTATAATCCCATGATATGTTGCTAAATTCACCTCCTATTAAAGGAGCAGCAGGCAGGGTGAACCCTACAACTTTTTCCTGGCCTTATTTTACAAAAATAAAGGTTCCTACGGGGGCTGAAAAAATAATGTCAATAACGCTAAACCGAACCTCCTAACTTTTATTATTACCATATAGTTTGAAAAACGGATAATAAATCGTTTGGGTTAGCTCATTTTTGTTATTTTATTTTTAACTTTTTGTTTTTTATGTTATGATGCGTTTAGTTTACTCGCGGGTCACTCAATTTTTGTCGTTCACCCTGCCTGCTGCTGTAAATTAAACAGCCAGTATAAATAATATTATTAATAATGAATATTGGAGAACCACACTCAGCTAGATTAGCTCGAGAGCGATTAGAGGCAATTAAAAAATATTTACCTGTTCGTGATGCTGTCAAGCAACAATTACAACAGCGTCAGGAATCTCATGTTGAATTTGAAGAGGATACAAAACAATTATTTAAACCTATTACAGAGACTACTAAAGGTCTTCTTCCTGCTTTAGAAAAAAACTGCTGAAGCAACTGGAAAAATAGCAGAAAGAACAAAACAGACAAAAAGACTTTTACGTGGACTTCCAGCTGATATAGCTGCTGCTCAACCAATACAACAAATACCAGCAGCACTAGCTTCTAAACAAAAGATTCTTACAATAAGTAATGCTGAACTGATGGATAAATTTAATGAAGAGACTATTAATGTAATTAATAACATTAAAAACTTTAACCAATTATCTGATTTTGCTGCGAGAAGTTTTAGTCGAAGAGATAAATCATTGAAACCTGAACATAATAAAGATATTAAATCCCGTGAACAGTGGAAAAAAGTATTATATCGCATACGTGCTAACGTTGAACAAATTAAATCTGATGATCCAGTATATAAAGATTATGTTAATGACTTTGATTAGTATGTCGAATTAGAAAAGAAAGAAACAAAACAACTTGGAGAACAAAGAAAACAAAAGAAAGAAGAAATAAGAAAAGCAAAAGAAGAAGAAGCAAAACAACTTAAAGAACAGAAAGAACAAGATAAAGAAGAAAAAAGAAAAGCAAAAGAGGAAAAAGCAGCAAGACCAAAACGAAAATATACAAAAAGAACACAAGCTCCTCCTCCTCCTGAAACATTGGAATTACCACCACCATCACCACCACGTACACAAATTCCGAAAATACCATCACCTCCTCCACCACAAAAACAGGATCTCCCAACTGGTATCACACTATCAACATTATTAGAAACGGAGAAAGAAATAGATGAAAATATTGGTCAAGCACAACATTTACGATATCCTCAATCTCTTACATCAAAATATGAATGGGTTGGAAAAAAAAATTAAAATTGCTCGTGATCATATCAAATTATTAGAAGAAATTTATAATAAATCTGCAAGTGAAGGAGAATATTTATCATTATGGCGTGAAAAATTACAAAATTATAAAGATCGAATAAGAAAATTGGAAAACGAGTTAGAATTTGAAAGGGAGGTAAAAGGAAAAGGTTTCTCTACTGGAGGTGATTTTACTCTATGTCCTAATGACGTCCTTGCTGACGTTGAACGACTAGAAATCCTCATCGGAGGAAAACGAGCTGGTAATAATTCTCCAGAAATAATTAATGAAGCAGCTGATAATTGCAGACGGTTATTTACAGGCGGTATCATGGACGTTGATGTTTATCAGTCTCTTATTAACGAAATTGCCGATGACTACTACAGTGACTGAGTACGTAATTAAATACAATTACTATAATAAAATGATCGAACATAGTACTCAACGTGGACCAACCATGGTCAGGGTAATAAATTCACGATTACCAGTATACAAGACAACCTACGGAGATGGACTAGGTGATGTTGTTCAAGGTCTATTTAAAAGGATAGCCCCAAAAGCAATACCGATCGCAAAGCAACTGGGAATGAAAGCTATTGATGTTGTTCGTGAAAAAGGTATTGGTGCTATGGGTAATCTCGCTGGTAAAGCATTTTCAGCGATCAAAGATAGACTAGCACGATTAATACGACGAAAACCTCAACCACCAGTAAAATTACCTAGTACTGAAGTAATGCCAGCGAATATTTGTAAAAAAATAAATCAGGTTGCTAATCAAAAACTAGCAGAGTTGGCTGATGTACCAATGTCAGAAAAAGAAAAAAATATAACCGCTAGTTTGATAGCAGGAAGTGGTCTTCGTTTTAGACGATAATAATTATAATAAAGATGTTCAAGCGCATATCTGATCCAGCATTTGACATGGACGCACCAGTATTCAAAGATGAGTCTGTGCGTAATTATCAATATTATTCTTATGACGCTCGAATTCCAGATCAGCGTGGACGAATTGAACTACAAGTTCAAGATACAAGTAGATATTTCTTACCCGCTGAGGCGTTTATTGAGGTAGAAGGTGAAATTTTAAATAACGCCGCTCCTACAGTACCAGTAGCATATGGAGCTGAAGTTAGGGTTGGTTTTGTTAATAATGGTATTATGGCGTTATTTGACAGCGCAACGTACATGATTGACGGAAAAAATATAGAATCAATCCAGAAAGACGTCGACGTTGCAACGACAATACTTGGCCTTGCAAGATACAGCGACGATTATTCAAGATCAGCTGGTCCATCAATGATGTTTGTAAAGGATACTTCTAACCACCCTGATAACAGACAATATGATATAAGAGGACCAAGAAACTTCGCCGGCGCCGCTGACGTTGATGTAAATCCGGTGGTTCATGGTGCTAATCCAGAATTTAACTTAGGATTTGCAGCACGTAGATCAATGTTGAAAGATAATAGAAGGTTGTTTTCATGTGCGATTCCACTATCACATATATTTGGATTTTGTAGAAATGTCAGAAAAGTCATTTTTGGAGCCAAACATACGGTTGTACTTGTACGAAAAGCAACTGACAACGATGCATTATGGAGACCCATTGGTGATCCTGGTAAAGTAATTCTGACAAAACTTTCATTGTGGATGCCAGTGATGACTCCAACAATACCTGAAGAAGATCGGTTACTTGCTTTTATGAGTCAAGGTGGTAAATCAGCGTTATCATGGTTGACAATGACCACAGATGCTATCCAGAGTAATATTAATAGTTTATTTACATGGCAAATAGCTTCTCAGCAAGGTGTTTCTGCACCACGACATATATTTATTGCATTTCAAGATGCTGCACGGGTGGATGATCAAACACGTAGTATTACGATATTTGACAATCTTGGTGTTTCTGAAGTGTCTCTGAGGATAAATGGACATCAAGAACCATCTGAGGATATTTTACTGAATTTTGATCAAAATCATGTAGCACGTGCATATCATCGATTAATGACGTTCATGGGACGTGATTAAAATATTGATACTGGTTTACAAATATCACAATTGGATTTTACAACCTTATATGCAATTTATTACTTTTCGCTTGAACATTTAGATTTAACCAGACAGTCAGTAGTTGATATACACTTTCGAGCTCGTGTGACAATAGGAGCTATTGCCAATTACAGAGCAATTGCTGTCATATTCAGCGATAAATCAATGTTACTTAAAGGTGTTGGTGGACGAATGCGAGTAGTTGATGCTTCAGTAGAAAACATGTAATTAGATCGTTTATGAATATTATAATGTCATATAATACCGTTAGTGTTAGTCTGACTCCTGGTCAGATTAAAAGGATACAATCAGCATCAAAAAATGACTGTGGATTAAAAATATTGCTAAAGAAAGAGCAGATGAGCGGCTCAAATAAATTATCTCTTACAGAACGTCAGCTCAGTCATTTCAATGAAGCCAAAAAATCAAATAAAGGTATAAAACTTAATCTTTCTGCGGGTGCCATTAAAGACATCGTTAAGACGGGTGGTGTATTTCCACTTCTTGCTGCTATACCAGCATTAATTGCCGCTGCAGCCCCAGCTGTTGCAAAAGCAGCTGCATTAGGCGCTGTTGGAACCGCTGCTGGAATGGCATTAAAGAAAGCAACCGGACAGGGAATCAAAAAAAAAAAAAGGGAAGGGGTCTAAGATTGCCAGGGACTCCACATTCGTGGTACGGAAAAGGCCTAAGATTACCAGGGACAGTTTACTAATTTTGATTTACTAGATGCTGCTAAAAAATTAAAAATAAAAAATTTCAGAGGTGTTTGTATGCGTGATCAATTACCGAAACAACCAAACAATGTTGAAACCAGTATTATTAATCTCGATAAAAACTCTGGTCCAGGCACACATTGGGTTGGATATGCAATTGATCCACGTGGAATTATTTATTTTGATTCATATGGACTAGCTCCACCAAAAGAATTCTTAAAGTATGTTAGCGGCGATCAAAGTACTCCAATATGGTATTCAACGCTACCAACACAAACATTAACTGATCCACCAATATATGCTCGAGAAGTACTTAACGTACTTGATGCTGTATCAAAATCAACAAAACCACCTCACAAAGTTGTATATGAATATACTAAGTTGTCACATTTAAACAGACATTAGTAAATATAATGGTGGACATTTACGGAAGATCTTCTCGTGGTAAAGCTCAGCAGCAAGCTGATTTATCTAAATACGCAACTCTCGATCAGCTCAGAAATGAGATTGACGATTTATTAAACATAACCAGTGTTGATCAAAATGAAGTAGTTTTTCAGGATAAGGAAGGACGATTAAAAACAAGTAATATACAACTACCAGATGTACTTATACGACTTCCTAATGCTGTTGTTAATAATATAGTTACTTTTACTGATCAGGGTAAAATACAAGATTCCGGTACGTCAGTCAGCGATTATATTAAAAAAGCTGGTGATTTGTTCACGGGTGACATTATTATGAATCAAAATAAAATTATAGACCTTGGAAACCCAGTCGCAGATACAGACGCTGCAACAAAGAAATATGTCGACGATCAAGAATCTAAGTACGTATTAGTCAACGGGGGTATAATGCGTGCATTTCTCAACATGAATAATAATGGTATTAACAATCTTAGAACACCAGAATCTGATTTTGATGCTGCAACGAAAAAATACGTCGATGATAAGGAAATTCCTCTAAAAAAAATCAATGACGAAATGACTACACTCAGTAATACTTTCTCTAGACATGTAGAAACGTTCTTAAATTTTCGTAGAAATATAAACAAAACCATTAAAGATTTTTTTGGGGAACAACCAACCGTTGACATAAAACTCTCCGACGTTAACATGAAACTCAATGATATTGTCAGTGGAATACCTAATATTGTTCAAAAAACTAATCTGATTAAAATTCCACACGGACAAATTAAAAATATCGTGTACACAGTAGCATCAGGATCAACAACATGGACACCGCAAAATAACACACTCGAACATACCGCAGAAGTAACTGGGGTTATACAGGTTATCTATATACGGTTTGGAAATTACTGCGGCAACTTCATTATCACCGAATGTATATCATAATCCTCTATTGGTGATGCTAACCAAGAATATCAAAGAAATCTTTACGTTAATATCAACGGAAATACCTCCGAGACGTTACTGGTGGTGCCTAGAATTCGTATCTGAAACTTAATTAAATGACGTTGTTAGTATAATGGATCAACCACAGTCTCGCATCGACGTTCAACGTTACAGATGCAATCAGGTATGTGAGCGTTTGACTAAACTAAATAATTTTATCGATTATTATAACACGAAAATAAAAAAATACAAAAGGCGTATAGTTGTTATTGATGTAGTTGTTTACTCGGTTTCTGCTGTTATTGCTGGAACAGGATTATTATTATCAACATTGACGATGACAGCACCTACTGTTATAACCATCATTGTTTCAGCATCAACGACTATTGCTGGTGTTTTCGGTATTATAACTAAAAAGATAGATACCTGTACAAATGCTAAATTGCACGATTATATGATTAAATTACATACAGTGGCAGAGGCATGCTCTAAACTATCTTTGTACATTTCTTCGTGTGTTAGTGATGGTGAAATATCCGATACTGAATTCGCGATGATGATGAAAACCTATGATGATGCGTTTAAGGTAATCGCTAATGATTTTAACAAATTAAATAACAACGATAATAATAATGACAGACAGGGAGTTACTTCAGCAGATCGTCACTAATACGCGTCCGTCAAAAACTACTATGATATCGTTAAGTTCGACCAATCCTGAATTTAGTGTCAGTTTTCCAACATCAATTCCTGCAAAGGAAATAGCATTAGCACAATTGCGAGTTTATTATAGCTGGCCAAATATTAGATCAAAACCATTTGGTGGACTACAGCCAAATAATTCGCTGGTATTCGCTAATAAGAATAAGCTTGATGGAACTCCTGATTGGCAAGTAGTTGCTATTCCAACGGGCAGTTATCAAATAGAGCAGATTAATGATGAGTTCCAACGCAGAATTAAATCTATTACAGGAAAAGAATCAAAAATAGCAATTACTGTTCACGAACCAACATTATCAGCGGTTATTGAAATAAATTCCCCTGATTATTCTGTAGATATTTATCAAAGTTCGATTAGATCAGTATTAGGATGGCCTGAAGTTCCACCGGCTTATCAAGGACCACCAGAACCACAACGATCTGATTTCGTCGTAGGTGTTGAAAAATTTATAAAACTTCCAGAATATCGAAAAACTTATCCGTTTATAGAGATTCCGGATGCTTATCGTGGTTATGCACAGTATAATCATTTTATAGATTTCGTTCGGGGTAAAGGTACAACAAGAATAGCAACAATTAATGTTGAAGAAATTAACTCAAAATCAAAACCAGTTAAATCTGAACATGGACGTGTACTTAATGATCTAAGAAATTTATTTTCCAGCATCAGCACTTCCTACAACGATGACTTATAAAATCAAATAATTGAAACAATACAACATTTGAATCAGGTTGCATCAGACTTAGAATATGTAAATAAGGCTATCGTTGACAGAGAAAAAACATTAAACGTACCGGCAGATAGATTTCTTAATACTTACATAGTTAATGAAGACGGTCCTATTCAGCGTGTAAGTTATAATCGTTTATTTAAAACAGTATTTCTTAAATATTATGGAATTACAGAAGAACAGCTACCAACATTTGCAATTCCGGGATTTAACTCTGAAGAGCTAAAGATATCAGTTAATGATCTTATTGATGAACATTTTAAAAGAATATGTGATTCATGGAAAAAATTAATACCTACACCAATTATTCTTAAATATAATAATGATCCACATGGTGGAGGCCGCCATATCTCACCTGGTATTGTTAATATAACATCAACGATCGCGGTCAATCTAGTATGTGACGTAATTGATGACAGCTATCAAGTAGATCTTTCAAATTCTAACCAGGCTCAGCAAGGGTATATATTATATTCATTTAGCCCTCAAGTACCGCCCGGGTGGTTAATTATATCTGAGCCAATTAATCCAATTTATCTACGTGTACATAATCTATTATTGTCAAGAATAAATTTCAAACTTACTGACCAGACAGGATACATTTTGGATCTAAGACAAGAATCACTTAATATTAATTTGTATATACGCTCGTAAAACGTCTGAGTAAATAATCAGGGGGAAAAAAATAATCAGATTCTGAAATAATCTGATGGGTAGTTTACTAATCAAAATTAATAAAATCTAAATAATAATCAATTCCTATGATTAAAGCAATTGTATATATAATAAAGCGAGATGACTCTGCTATCTCTCTCTGCAGAGTAAATTAAACGATTATTTCCCCTTATGTACTACGTCGTTACCTGTACAAACCCAGTTGTACATACGTATATATTAGCTTGATCGAACAAAGCATATTAGTCCGTCTGTCTGTTAATCATTACAGGCTTGTTAAAAACCAACCTGTTTGATATATTCCTGCCCTATAATGTGAACAGTGTCGTATTCTGATAGCAATTTTAAAACCTTAAAACGAAAAATATATGTGTATAAGGCCGTACTGGAACAGGATGTACTTTATCGATTTTGTGTGGGCTTGGCTGACGTATGACTCAGACTGCATATATACTACCTGTGTCTGTAATTTTAAATTATTTCGTTTATATATACGAGTGGTGAATATATTTTAATAAAATCATAAATTTCTTTATTTATTTAGAAATTTAATACTCTCTCGTGTTAGTCATATACTATATAATAATTTCTTGAACATATATATTCAACCGAATGTCACAGCTCAGTGCAAGAATATTTGGATTCTGGTGCTGAAGGTCTGTCGTTCGATTCCCATGGCCGCGGGGGTGGGTATATGGTCCAAGGGTTGCCAATTTTATTAAGATTGGGGGGCACCGCCCCGAGGTTTCATGAACCCCTCACCACGTCACGCCACGTGGTGAGTGCATTTTGCACTTACCGCGGGGTTTGATTTGGTGGGGGGGTTATATGAAACCGCAATGCCTAGATACCCCCTAAAATAATCAGTAGCATGCCTGAACTCTCTACCTCATTTGCCAATAACGGTCATAAGAAAGATATCATCATGCAAAAAAAGGACTCCATGAAAGACACAAAGGCTATCAGGGGCCAAGTGACGGGGTAACCGCTTAGGATGCTACTGATTATTTTTGATATTTTTAATAATAATAAAAATTATATAAAGACCAAGTCAAGTCAGTCAAGAATGTCAATTATTTTTTATTTTAAAGAACTATTTATATATATATAATGAACTAAGAAAACATTAATGATATTATTTCTGCTATTAAAAAATTAAAACATAACGGAATAAATCTCTCTGATAATCTCGATCCTGAAAAAATATTATGCGATTATGAAATATTAAAAGAACGAAAATTTGAAAATAAATACACATTACCATCCAATTATAAATTCGTAAAATTAATCTATCAGTCTATGTTAGAATCCTTGGCAATGGTAAATGAAAAACAGGTAAAACTATTTGCGCCTCTTGTACGTTCAATCGAAAATATCAGATCCGAACCATCTCGTGAATACGAGAAAAAGAAGATTGTGGACAATCGTGTAATGCAATTAAGAAAAATTATGTTATTTGATTCTGTCAAAAATGAAAGTGACACAGAGAGCGACGGTGAAGGTACCCATGGCAAAATATAGAGTCGAACTATATACAACATAAAAAAAAATATTTATTTGTTTTGTTTTTTGTTTAGGAAGACAGAGTTAGATATATTCAAATATAATCAGCTGATCATATTTTATTGAATATGTTGATCTAATAATATTATCTGCAACACGTTTTACTGAAGCAGGATTGATGCCAAAATATCTGGCAGCTGCATTAATTGATGGGAAAGTTATTTCCTGTCCTGTCTGTATATTTACAGACCTAATAACTCTTGCGTCCTTACAATGATTATTAACGCCATTTTTCCACGTGCAGAATTCTGACTAGGTGTAATAGCTTGCAGGTTAGATAACCGATTATTTTTGGGATCTCCATCAATGTGATCAACTACAAGTCCATTTTTAACTACTCCACGAAAACATTCGAATATGAATATATGAGATAGATATTTTTTCCCCCCAGCGGTAAATCTAAAATAACCAGCATTATCAAGACTACCGACTGGTTTCTTTAATCTACAGTTTCTGATTACACCATCTCGGGATGCTTCATAATTTGTATATACTGGATGTTTAACAAATTCATGTTTCTCATAGTACTCAATTTTCAATTGTCTTATAATATCATTTTGGATCTGATTTGTCTGATTCATTTTATATAATAATATTATTTGTTTAAATCATTGTTTTGAAATCTGACCAGATAATCTTCTACGGTTTGTATAGGAGATTTACCTGACGATGTATTATTTTTTTTGTCATAATATCGTTTTAATTCCCTGTATTTTTTTCCGCCACATTTTAAACACAATTGAGTTTTTCCTCTGACTCCAACACCACATTGCACACATGGTATTGGTCCTGTACTTCCATCTTTGATACTTTGCGCATGATTTCCGCAGTATTTGTTCACGCACGATTTATTACAAGGAGAAGTATGTCCAATTTTAAGCCAAGCACATTTGTTCTTTGTTTCAAGCATTATATATATACTAAAATTTTAATTTAAATATTTGTCTTAATTATATGAACGAATTATCGGCAATTGAACCTAAAAGAGCTAGATTTGATCTTGACAGACTATCAGAATATAAATTTAGTACTTTGATGCAAGATCTGGCATTAACGGATGAGGATATAACCGAACGTATCCGTGAAGCCAAGAATGAATTTCGTAATAGTGGTGCTGCTCATGTATGGTCAACATTCAGAGTCGGAAATGTTACTAATATAATGAATGACAAACGAGGAAAAGCAATTATTAATCACCTTGATGATCAAAAATATTTTATTTTAATAAAATTTATTGTAAATACAGAAGAAGATACTTGGATTATTCGTGACAAGCGTGATCCAGTCCGCATACAGTCAGGAAATAATATTGTTCTTTTGAGTAATAAATCTAAACCCGGAATACTAACCGGTGTTGACAAATTATATTATGAACGTGCATATCCAGTTACTGCGGTTGTATATGCAATATATCCGCTGAATAATAAACCTGACGTCGGGGATCTCAAGCCGATGAGACTGTCAGAGTCAAGAATAAACTGTGTAGCTGAACGAGTTACAGAACATTTCATAAACGCGATACGTGGTAATGGTTTAACAGATTTACGACGTAAAAAAATAAATACGTGGGCAGAATCAGTTAAAGATACTGGAGCATCTATCAGAGATGTTGCTGATCTAGAAAAGAAATTAAGATTTCCAATAACAGTGAAGACGTTAACCGGAGAGATTTTATATAAACCAAAATACATAAAAAATGGAGCTCCGATAGATATTATTGATCATAATTCGCATGCATGGACCTCAGCAGTAACAATATTTCCACGAGATAGATCGGTTAAATTTTATGATGGTCATATATTTGATTTTATCAAAAATATCAGTAAAAGTGACCCTGTATCCGTTTGGTTATTTCAAAGTTCAGAATATGATTATTACGATCAACTTGTACGGCCTAATGGTGATATTTACCGTACAGAATCTCTTAATGTAGAAATGGAACATCTTGCGCTGAAATATACTTCAGACGATGTCAAAGTTAGACAATTATTAAATAATTGTTTTACAGTTCCATCTGTAGCGGCTCATTTCGCTCAGGAGAAAAATTTATGGAAACCAACACGATCGGAATTTCTTGAAGATATCCATAAAAGCTGCGTAGAATATGGACACGGAGGATTGTGGAATACTAAATATAAGTATAATGACGTTATATCCGTTGATATGGTAGCATGTTATCCTGGAAGTTTTCTTGGATACGGAGAATGTTCTGAATACTTTAAGAGATTCGGACATCCATCACACGAGATGACCAGGGTTGCGATAAACGGACATTTACCAGATTTTGACTTAACCGGATTTGCTCATGTAGAATCATTCGAGTTTGCAGAAAATCTCCATCCGATTACTTATGCTTGGTTTGGAAGACATTTTTCAGAAAAATGTTGGGTTCCAATAGTACTATTGCGATATATGCTTGATGTTGGAATTTTAATATCTTTACAGGCGAGTGAAGCAATTATATCGTATCGGTTACAAAAGCAAGTTTGGTTACCAGAACCAAATAGATTTAATATCAATGATGCCAGGAAAGAATTTCCTGATCTTAATGAAGATGACATTATTAAAATTACTAATAATATACGTAAATGCAGGGACGAGCACGATGAAAAACTTGCAAAAGATCTTGGTAGAAAGATAATTGGTAAATTTACTCAAGGAGGAGCATATGATCATAAAAGACACTGTACAAGATTGATTATGGACGATGCTGAACTCGATTTTATAATTGCTGATACAACGGAAAAAACACATTTATAAATCGGAGTAATGCTTATTTGTCAGACGGAACCAAACTAGGTACAATTGTGAGTTATCTTGATGGTGACTCACCGCAATTTACTCATTTAAGATCATCTATGTTGGCATATGTTTCTATAAATCTACTGTCTATGATAAATAGATTTCCTCGTGATGCTGTCAGGGTAGCAACGGATTCGTTTTATATAAATAAAAAATATACAGATTTGTTAAAACCGCTACTTGGTAATGGTGAATGGGGATCATGGAGAATAAAACACAAAAATATACTTAGTTATTCTGAATCTGCCGACGTTGAAATTAAGGAAATATATTACAAAAATAATAATCAAGTATTAAAGTCATCAGCACCATCTGTATATGATCCTGTGGCTAGACATAAGACTGTTTATCTTAACGGATGCGGTTGTTCAGGTAAAACAACACGTGTGATTAAATTATTCATGAATAATAATTCAGATATAATTGTTTTGACACCGACACATAAACTCGCCAGAGAAATAAAAGAGCGAGGAGTAAAATCATGTACATATCACAGTTTCTTCAGATGGTGCGGAGACACATGGACTCCTGAACGAATGGGTGAAAAATATATACCTAAATATATTATATGGGATGAGGTAGACACGGTGTCGTTAGAAATATTAAAAACATTTCTTGATTGGTTATTGACAAAGAATACTGCTGTAATAATGTGTGGTGATCATGGTCAACCACCACCCTTTATTGGCCAGTCTCCACATGAATGGCTGAAGAATAACGTAGATTATTATGAAGAAATAAATGATGACCATAGAGCTATTGATGAACCGCTGAAGGAGTTTAAAAGGTTAATCAGACTACAGCCGGATAAAATACAATGTGAAATAATGCGAGGAGTAATTCCAGAGACTTCTATGAATGATTTTCTAAATTTATGGAATCCCGCTGATTTAATAGTTGCAAGTAGAAAGATAGTTCGTGATGAACTACAGGATAAATTATTTCTGTTACATAAAGAAAAGTTTTCAGATCTACCTGTACCTTTGTGTTATCGCCCAGCAGATACTCGACGACAGAATATTGATGTTGAAATTCTTGGTGGTGGAATACAGAATCTTGTCTTGAACGATATTATTTTAGTCGATATTAATAATGTTGAGAATGCGCTGAGTATGAATAAATCACCGTGGACGTTAGGATACGCTATAACGATTCACTCGTCACAGGGGTTAACTATTTCTGATACAAATATCTGGATTATAGATGATCGGATCGAATGGTCAAATTTAGTCTATCTCGCAGTTTCTCGAGTTAGAAGAATATCTCAACTACATAGGGTTATTATGAATTTTACAGAAAATAATAATCAAACTGTTAATAATGACGTAATAAGAAAAAAAACTATCTGGTTATAAGCAATGTGACAAAAAAAAATAATCGTGACTTTGATATTGATACTGAATTTATTATAACACTAAAACAACGACAGAATAATCATTGTGCAAGCTGTAACTGTAATATGTTATGGCAATATTCGAATAATAATCCAAGACAATTTACCGTAGACAGAATTAATAGTGATCTTGGTCATACACGTAATAATGTGATGCTGAACTGTCTTGAATGCAATCGACGTAGAGGTTCTGATTATGTAATTGTATGTGGTGGTAATTGTGTGTCTTTAGGAATTACTTGTAATTGTTCACGCACAAATCCACGTTGAGGAGCAGTAGAATCTAGTCTGTAGATTGGAGGTCTACCAGTGGATCTAACCACACTAGAAATTGTATGTGTAGTCACACTCCATATAGGATCGGTTGCCCTTTTTCTACCACCTTCAAGTTCGCCAGGTTCATATAAATATCTTACAGTTACATTACCTAATACTGGTTGAGGTTGCTGTCTGTCATCGCTACGAGGTATATATTTTTTTGTAATCGCATTAGAAGGTTTCATGGAAGTTGAACGAGTAATTTCATTATTTAATGCAGCTATCACACTTGGTAACCTTGTAACCCATTCACGAAATCGCTCCCTGGACTTAAAGTTAGTAGATATTTCATTTGCCTATTGGTATCCAAATAACCGCTCAGCAAGTGTTCGATTAAATCGTTCAACGATTGCCTGATCACTATGAATTTCAGTATGTCCTCGTCTGATTTTAACGTTATGTTTCTTCATCAACGATAATACTGAACCAAGAAATTCTTTACCAGGATCAATTTGTAATAACTGTGGCCATCGCAAAGGTCCTCGCTGATAAATTCGCTCAAACGCAGATGCAACTTCAGATGCTGTCTTTGTTGATAATGGTTCAGCTTCTTTATATCTACTTGCAACATCAACGACAGTTAATGCGTATTTGTACGTGAGTGATTGACGTTTACCAATTTTAATGGTATCGTGTGGTAAAAATAAAATATCTGCTTGATGAACCTCATTAGGGACGCTGACATCAAAATGTGCATACTGAATTTTTTTAGGTGGTGGTAGATACATTTGCCATATTGCCTGTCGTGCTAACCAGGCTGCAGCAACAGAACGTGAGACTTTCGCTGCTTCAGCAAGTTTACTAATAGCTGATCTACCTTTCCAATATCCTCTTGGGCTATAATAAATGGATTCCATTATAATAGTTATATAATTAATTACCAGCCCCTAACATTATTTACTTTTCATGGCAGATTTTACTAGAAAACTAACGAGTTTTTCTCTGACAGATTTATTTGGTATAGAAGTTAACGCATGAATCAATTTTACATCTGCGAGATGCCTTTGTTGTACATCTTTATTTTTATACGCAACATCATGAACATGACACGCTTGATCAATCTTATTTATTGGATACTCTCCCGATCTTGGTTGATCTTGATCATCAAGTCGGATATCAAGTCGAGTTCCGGGACCGCAATAATTATATCCAGGAAGATGTTTCTCACCGAGGTATTTAGCCCATGGAGTTCCTGGTAATTTTCCTAATAAAGCGGCAATATCTCCACCTGTCTTTGTTTTGACAAATTTGTATTTCTTCGTGCCACATTTTAGGCATTTGCCTGTCAGAGCACGTCGTTTATTTTTCGTTGTTATTGTAGTTAATTCAGCAGTGGGTGTAGATGCTCTACATCGAACACAATATAAATCCATGATATTAATAATATGGATATAATTGATTTTTCGGCGACACGAAAACAGGAACCAGTAAAACATCATCCAGCATTACCAAATTCGATAAGGATGATTATAATAGGTCCATCTGAATCGGGTAAAACACAACTATTACTAAATTTAATAATGCGATGGTTGAAATGGAGTAAACTGTATTTAGTAGCACCATCCGTAGATGATCAACACTGTTACGAAGTACTTAAAGATTTTAATGAAAATGCAAAATTGTTTAATGAAAACGGTAATGATGTTGTTGACTTTATTACCGATATTGATGAGGCTCCATCTGTAGATAACCTAGATGGATTTATTAACAATTTAGTGGTGTACGATGACGTTATGCTGGACAGACAATCAAATCCAGCTAGAATATTTTCCAGAGGTAGACACAAGAATACAGATGTTATATACGTCACTCAGCGTTATACACAAATACCTAAAGTGCTCAGAGACAACTGCAATATTTTAGTAATGTTTAATGGAGTAGATAATTATACTTTACAGAATATTTATTATACTTGGTGTTCAGGGGATATGGATATGATGAAGTTCAAAAACTTTTTTGCTCAAGCACAAGCTGTTCCGTTCGGATTTATTACAATAAATTTACATGATCCAAAATCCAGATATCGTATAGGTCTGGATAAAATCTTTGGTTAATTTACAGCGGCAGGCAGGGTGAACGACAAAAATTGAGTGACCCGCTAGTAAACTAAACGCATTATAACATAAAAAACAAAACGTCAAAAATAAAATAACAAAAATGAGCTAACCCAAACGATTTATTATCCGTTTTTCAAACTATATGGTAATAATAAAAGTTAGGAGGTTCGGTTTAGCGTTATTGACATTATTTTTTCAGCCCCCGTAGGAACCTTTATTTTTGTAAAATAAGGCCAGGAAAAAGTTGTAGGGTTCACCCTGCCTGCTGCTAAAGGGAAATTGCTTTGTGGATGTGTTTGAGGCCGAGCATTTCATTATAAGATGCTGCAACCTGAACCAAGTTCAATTCTGGTTGAAAGGCAACCATTGCTACTATATACTTTATCTGAAAATACATCTATATCAGTAAACAAAATGGAAACACAACAAATATATTTCACTGGAATATCTATTCAAGATCTTACAAAACAGGAATTATACCATTTTAAATTCTATTATCCTTTAAGTTCCACTTTTTTTACTATGTTATACTGAACATAAAAAAATTTATTTTTGTAAACTTTTGGCCGAGGCTTGTATATAAAGATCTTAGATGGCTTGTTCAGCCACCATGAATTTGTAATTTTAACCAAAAAAAATTAATAAACTTAGTATTTGTATGATACTAGAGCTCAACACAATGACATTATCTTATCAAATGCATACTTTTGACGATGCATAAGCGCATGTTGAATAATGCAGACGACATCTTTTGGTTAGCCTAGCAAAACTGCAGTAAATTATACTTGCAGACTCAAAATTGTGCTTTGGATTTCCTCATGTAATTTCATACTTCACATTTGTATGGTTTTTGCGTGGTGTTTCTAACCGATTCTAGTAACCAAATTAG
Organism: Megalonaias nervosa; assembly: GCA_016617855.1. Lineage (NCBI taxonomy): Eukaryota > Metazoa > Mollusca > Bivalvia > Unionida > Unionidae > Megalonaias > Megalonaias nervosa. The sequence goes on along the minus strand of JAECUM010008342.1, from coordinate 1,093 downwards.
CAACAAATTAGTACAAATATTCCACATTTCTAATGTTCATATTGGCTGGCATTATAGAGCCATAGTTTATAAAGATACGTTTGCTCGGAAAACTTTTATGCAGTTGAAAGCAGAGCATTTTGATGGATCTAGGTTTATATTGGGTTATAGGAATAATGTCGCACTTATCGCTGATCTCCTTTGTTGCAGTTTGCACTGAAATGCCTTTTCCTGCTCCATTATTTGAATCGCATCATGGCATCCTATACTTCTCAGAAATGCACACAGCTCTGGCTCCATCTTCGATCGCTTGCTGAAATTAAAAAGAATCGGAAGCCATGTTAAGCTAGAGTACATGTGCACGAATCAAATTTAGTAGCAGTACCGGGTAGGCCTATGTGTATGTCAATAGCACACTGTACCAAGAGAACACTAAATATTAATGTGGGCCAAGGTGCTGTAAGCAGTTATGCTCAACTATTATTTTAGTGTTTTCATTCTCAATTTACTTATGCCCACCTACCCACCCTCCCGCAGTTGCAGAATTTGCTTGGCCTGGGCAAATAGGCGAAAGTTAAATTCATTTGAATACATTACGAAATAGAGCAATAATCTTGGCATTTTCATTTACGACTGTAAAATGTTATGTCCATACTCACCTACAGACGCAGAGGATTTGACAACGACAGAAATTCGAAAACTTCTTCAGGGTGAATGTAAGGAAAGGATTGCCTAAATTACAAAACTATTGCGTTTATTCGCAATAGTAATGGGATTATTTGCAAGAGTATTGCGAATATTCGCAAAGCATTGCGTTTATTCGCAATAGTATTGCGAATATTCGCAATAAGTATTTTGTTTAATCGCAATGCATTGCGAATATTCGCAGTAAGTATTGCGTTTATTCGCAATAGTATTCACAATAAGTATTGCGTTTATTCGCAATAGTATTGCGTTTATTCTCAATAGTATTGCGAATATTTGCAGTACTTATTTCGTTTATTCACAACAGTATTGCGTTTATTCGCAATCTATTGCGAATATTCCCAATAAGTATTGCGTTTATTCGCAATATATATTTTTTTACGTGCACGATTTGGCACTAATGGGCTTC
>JAECUM010008341.1:0-26942 GCA_016617855.1 Megalonaias nervosa | reverse complement strand
TCCGGAAACACCAAGATTATCAAATATCATAATACTACGTGTTTGATCATCCACCCGTGCAGCATCTTGAAATGCAATAAATATATGTCGTGGTGCAGAAACACCGTGTTGTGATGCTATTTGCCACGTAAATAAACCATTAATATTACTCTGGATAGCATCTGTGGTCATTGTTAACCACGATAATGCTGATTTACCACCTTGATTCATAAAAGAGAGTAGACGATCTTCTTCAGTTATTGATGGAGTCATCACCGGCATCCACAATGAAAGTTTTGCAAGAATTACTTTGCCAGGATCACCAATGGGTCTCCATAATGCATCGTTGTCGGTTGCTTTTCGTACAAGTACAACTGTATGTTTAGCTCCGAAAATGACTTTTCTGACATTTCTACAGAATCCAAAGATATGTGACAATGGAATTGAACATGAAAACGTTCTTCTGTTACCTTTCAACATTGATCGACGTGCTGCAAATCCTAAGTTAAATTCTGGATTAACACCATGAACCACCGGCCACACAGCAGCGTCAGCGGTATCGTCGGCATTTCTTGGTCGTCTTATATTATATTGTCTATTGTCAGGGTAGTTAGAAGTATCCTTTACAAACATCATTGATGGACCAGTTGATCTTGAATAATCATCACTATATCTTGCAGACCAAGTATTATTGTTGCAACGTCAACGTCCTTCTGAATAGATTCAATATTTTTTTCCGTCAATCATGTACGTTGCACTGTCAAATAATGCCATAATACCATTATTAACAAAACCAACCCTAACATCGTCTCCATATGTTACTGGTGCTGCAGGATTAGCAATATTTAAAATTTCATCTTCGACTTCAATAAATGCTTCAGCGGGTAAGAAATATCTATTTGTATCCTGAACCTGTAATTCAATTCGTCCACGCTGATCTGGAATTCGTGCGTCGTAAGAATAATACTGATAATCACGCACAGACTCATCTTTAAGTACTAGTGCGTCCATGTCAAATGCGGGATCAGATATACGTTTGAACATCTTTATTATATTTATTATCGTCTAAAACGAAGATTACTTCGGGAAGTGAGACCACTTCCTGCTATCAGACTAGCAGTTATATTTTTTTCTTTTTCTGATAAAGGCACATCAGTCAACTCTGCTAGTTTTTGATTAGCAACTTGATTTATTATTTTACTGACATTTGCAGGGATTACTTCTGTACTAGGTAATTTTACTGGTGTCTGAGGTTTTCGTCGTATTAATCGTGCTAGTCTATCTTTGATCGCTGAAAATGCTTTACCAGCAACATCACCAACAACACCAATACCTTTTTCACGAACAACATCAATAGCTTTCATTCCCAGTTGCTTTGCGATCGGTATTGCTTTTGGGGCTATCCTTCTAAATAGACCCTGAACAACATCACCTAGTCCATCTCCGTAGGTTGTCTTGTATACTGGTAATCTTGAATTTATTACCCTGACCATAGTTGGTCCACGTTGAGTACTATGTACGATCATTTTATTATAGTAATTATATTTAATTACGTACTTAGTCGCTGTAGTAGTCATCGGCAATTTCATTAATAAGAGACTGATAAACATCAACGTCCATGAGACCGCCTGTAAATAATCGTCTACAGATATCGGCCGCTTCATTAATTATTTCTAGGGAATTATTACCAGCTCGTTTTCCTCCAATGAGGATTTCTAGTCGTTCAACATCAGCAAGAACATTATTGGGGCAAGTAATAAGGCCACTTCCTAAACCACTTCCAGTTGCTCCAGAAGAGGTGTCTTCTGACGGTGAAAAATATTCTTCTTCTTTCTCAGTTTCTTCTTTTGGTTTCCGTGATGTTTTTGGTTTCGGTGATACTGGATAATCACGGAGTGGTTGCTCAAATGGTTTTGATTTTTTTTCTAGTTGTTGTTGTTTTTGTTTTTCTCGTCTTTGTTGTATTAATTGTAGTTGTTGTTCTGGCGGTAATTGTATATACGAAATATATTCATCTACTACATGAATAAAATTCATATACTTTGGATCATCATTTCTGGCCTGATCAGTTTTATAGTATATACGAAATATCCATTTGTACCAGGTATCACGACTTACAGGTTTATTAGTATATTCAGGTTTTAAAAACTGTCCTCGATTATTATAGCTTTTCACAGCAATCTCAGCTAATCCTCCTACACCTTTAATATTTGTAATATTAGCAATAGCATTTTCGGTAAATTTGTTATTTATATCAATTCTTTCTCTCGTTTGTTCTTCTTCTAGTTTTTCTGGTTCTTGTGTACGATCTTTTATATCACCTATTTCACCACGAACTTGTTCAATACCTTCAAGTATTTCTTGCATTGGTTGAGCAGCAGCTATTTCAGCTGGAAGTTCTCGTAGAATCTTTTTTGTTTTCTTAGTTCGCTCTGCTATTTTTCCAGTTACTTCAGCGGTTTTTTCTAGCGCAGGAAGAAGAGGTTTAGTTGTCTCTGTAATTGGTTTAAATAATTGTTTTGTATCCTCTTCAAATTCAACATAAGATTCCTGACGTTCTTGTAATTGTTGCTTGACAGCATCACGAACAGGTAAATATTTTCTAATTGCTTCTAGTCTTTCTCGTGCTAATCTAGCTGAGTGTGGTTCTCCAATATTCATTATTAAATAATATTTATAATAGATATTTAATTGAATTTGAAATCACTAAAAATACTTAATAAAGCGCGATAACTCTGCTCCTCCTCTGCTAGAGAATTATTTCCCCTTTCTATGTATGTCTGTATGTATGCATGTTTGTCTGTATTTTAATTTATCAAAAATAATCAGTAGATCCCAGCGGTTACCCTTCAATGGAGCCCCTCGATAGCCTGTGTGACTTTCATGGGGTCCTTACATTGTCGTCTCTCTCTTATGACGTATTATGCGGCACGCCCATGTTCTGTTTCTTTTGGCTAACACCCTTTCTGGATGTTTATTTGGGGGTTCTTCCATGGGGCAGAGAGCTCAAGGCATGCTACTGATTATTTTGGGGGGGGGGTTTGCATAGACACACCTCCCGGCGAATTTCTAATTGACGAAAGCGAAATATTAGCAATTCAGAAGGCTGTCTAGGCATTGCGATTTCGATAAAACCCCCACGAAACCCCGGGGTAGAATTCCAAAATGGAATCCGACCACGAGATACGTGGTGGTTTATCGAAATCTCAGGGGATGCCTCCCCCCCACTTATTAAAAAGACGTGGGCGACCCGGGGACCCGAACCCATCTCGGCGAGATCTGGGGTCGAACCGCAAACATCAGTATTAAAGTTTCCAGCAACTTTAACATTGAGCTAACGAACTCGACTACGGATATACGTTTTAGAAATTATTATATGTGATTATTGTGCAATAGCATTTGATGTCTGATTTTACAAATAAATAAATATTTATAATTTGATTAAGATATTTTGCCATTATATATATGAACCGATTAAAATGTATTATATTTAAAATTAAAGCACGGAAATAAAATGCACACAAATACCTATCTCCCGGAGATATCCGCGGCGATAAACACAGCTATTGTTTGAACTACCACACATGTCCTTGAAAAATCGGTACGCATACCTATCTCAGTACATGTATGTATGACTCACTTCATGTATATACATGCAATAGTTGATCTGGATAAATTCATAGCAGCAGGAAGGGTGAATGACAAAAACTGAGTAACCCGGTAAGTAAACTAAACGCACTATAACAAAAGTAAAAAATAAAATAACAAAGGTGAGCTAACTCAAACGATTTATTATTCGTTTTTTAAACCGTACGGTAATAATATAGTTAGAAGGCTCGGTTTATCGTTATTGACCTTATTTTTGTTATTTTATGTTTACTTAACGGTTCAGGCAAAAAGTTGTAGGGTTCACCCTTCCTGCTGCTTGTACATTAACTGAGATAAGTGGGAAGAACTTGTCTTGTTTTCCCCAGAACGAAGATATGGTAATGAATAATTTACGGCACTAAATGCTTATAATAGCAAGGAAATAACGAGTCCCCTACCTTCCTTATCCATGTCCTGCAGCACACCATTTACATGCCTTGCGTCTTGCATACCCGTGTAATACAGCACTGCAAAAATGAACCGTCCACTTTAGCCACCCGTGCTATGCAACAAGACAATTTGTCGTGCATGACTTCCATCACAGCATGTAATAATTATTACAATTGTTTATTACATTGATTATTTAATACATTGTAGCATCCCACATTTTTGTATAAATCGCGAAATCTGGACGTTTGGGATTTACCTCTGTCAGGGTACGTTTGGAATTTAAATTTTAATGAAGTCTTAGAATCACAAATATTCGAAGTCTTATTAACAATACTAAGTACAAAATATGCATCATCTAATTTAATGTAATTCAACAATGTTCTACTTTTGAAATAAATGACTAAATTCAGATGTTAAATAGGAAAAGGAACGCCGTGATTGATAGTAAAACCTTTAAAAATTTGGAATTAAAATGAGCTGCATTATTTAGTTCATTGTTTGTGAGGCTCAATAATGGCGGTATAGGAAAAGTACCTTAAATTGTAACATTTCTTCATTGCCCAATAAAATATTTAAGCATGGTTTAGTCTCGGTTAGTATCATACGGGAACACGACAAACTATATTTGAGTATCTGAAGTCAATTTCAGGATATTTATCTTAAGTGTTATTTTGACGTTGCGACATTATATTTAACATACAGTTTTGTCTGACTTGACAATTAATATACGGGAAACAATCAAAAGTTGTAATGCAAATTCACTTTCCTTAGATCAAAGTAATATTCGCGTATCTTTTCACACAAATTGTTCTCTCTTACAAAAATTGCAAAAATTGTTGCATGTCAAAATCTAAATGAAGTATGACTCATTTGATCAGACAGACACATTGCAGCCTTGTTTAACTACAAAGATATCTATAAACACTTACTGTGAGAAAAAAAATTATTGTCGTCAGATATCAATTGAAATATTTGGATATTTGAGTACAATTTATCACACGACATGTGAAGAACAAATTAAATGTGAAGAGTGGTAACAATCGTGGTATAATGCTTATAATCTCACACTCTTCTGTAAGCGGGTTCTACGAATGTTTCATCGGGAACATAAATAACAATAAATAAACAGTTGAATCTATTGACATAAATAGCACCTATAGTAAAAACTAAAAATTTAAAAGCACCATTAGATTTGTATTCAAGTTCCCTTATTGTAAATCAATGTCGACGAATGAGGTTGAAATCACATATGAATCATACATTTATATCAAGCAGGTGGGGGATCATTCTGAATAGTAGCCTTGTAACTAATATTCAGTAGATAGCTCCATGGAAACTATTTCATGCATAGCTATTAAAGTGAGAAATAAGACGAGTTGGCTTCAAAAGCAGTGAAAGGGTTATAAAATATGTTAATAACATGGTGAGATACACCAGTTTGATATATTAAAGAGTGACAACTTCTGCTTATAAATGCAATTTCGACGGGTTTGGATCAGATAACAGAAAAGTGTGGGACTATGTGTAAAGATTAATCGTCTTTTTTAATGCATTTAATGGTACCTTTATAGTGATGTTGAAGACAAATCATTTGGTAACACTGAAACACATTGTCATTGATTTTAGATAATATAAATACCACGAAATATTGGACATTTTATGACAAAAAGAGATGAAGTTCTTAAACTCTCAGAATTATATCTTACATACCATACTCATGTAACATAGAAACTTGTGAAATACTCTGCTTTCAAGGAATTTACTTAAAAGTTGGACACTGTTTATTTAGCTCTACAGATTAACCAAATCTGAGATATAAGATTTAAATTGAAATATTCTTTTCGTTATGAAACGTTATTTGTATCCATTCTCATTTATAAATGTGTTGGTTCAAACCTAAATGTTAATTGGCGTTAATTTGCGTTAATTTGCGTCTTTTCTAATGAAAACAACATCAGAAAATTTTCTAATGGTCTGTTAATTATACAAGATCGACTTAATTGTTTATATGTGTAATAAGTTACACAAATGTGGGGTGAGTTATATTGCCTCAAAATAAATTTTTGAATCCTGAAAAACTGCATAAGTTCGACTGACTTTGACGAAATTGTTGTTGATTATGTCGGGATATTCTTCTTTATTTCATATTATTTTATTAAAAATCCAGGATTACTTAAATATTTTACATTTTTCTTACGCATTGATCCGAATCGTATGCATGTTTTAGCGTTAAATACAATTCTCCAGAAAACATGATGGTGTGATTCTTTTGACCATTTAAAAGGAATTAGCTATGCATGAATTAATTCGTGAAAGAAATATATAAATGCATATCTAATATTTACATTTATATGGAAACAAAGTAATTTCTACTAAGGGGGAATTAAGGTTTAGCTGCCATTATTAAATTATATTCCATTCAATTTGACGCAGCACAAACAACGAGAATAATACCAACGAATAACACACCATGCACAATTGTTTACAAAGGGATACCAGATTAAACTTGAAGAGTGGTAATATTTCACAAATTCAAGCACTCTCAACACAGGTACTACACGTAATTTATTGTAACTATAAATATAGTTAAAAGAGCTTAAATTAACTGATAGGGAAGAAATCGACTTTAAAAACAGACCATTGTTACTTTGTTACTCAGATTATCTTACTTTGAAAATAGACTGAAAAATAACATCTAAAATATATGTGCCCCACCATTACGTGCATGTGTGCATGTAATTAGAAGCCTTGTTAGTTTTACTTAGTCTGTAAAATTACGAAAGAACTTAAAACAGACCTGACTCTAAACTCAATAAATATACAAAGAGACATCTTGACATAAATAAAAAGCGGAAATCCAAACAAAATTTCCTTAGAACTTTCTTAAATTTAAGTTTCAAAAGAGGAATAACACATCTCCAGCTATATAATATTTATTATAACTTATGCAGGGTGCCCTTTTTCAACATGAACAATATCCCCAGCTAAGCTGTGTTATACGACGTAGACATAAAACTACTGAACGTTGATCAACACTTGACAACTAGTTGCTATGCATTTGACGAATAACCGATTTGGGACAACAACTATAGATGTGGGGTCAAGCTTGGCGAGAGAGTAATGATAGTTTTGATCAGTGAGCGAGACGCTGTCCCGCCCAGTTGCTGCGTTAAAAAACACAAAACCTCCAGAAATGACTGTCTAAAATTACTTTTTATGTTAAAATAACCACCAAGAATCGTTAATCTGTCCTCCTGGTATAGTCCAGACATAAAAAATGCAAAACTTGTTTGTAACCAAGCTCAGCCTTACGATGTTCCATTCTGAGCTGACAAGAGGATTAAGAGGATTGGTCAATATAACTTTCACTGTTTTCACTTGTCCGAACAATATTGTTCGAAATGGTATTCCACAGGCGTTTGGAAATAATAGCGACGCTAAATGTGGTGTCTTTAAATATAATCATGTGAATATATCGACAAAGCATTATTTGCTTTTCAGTTCTAATTTGTTTTGTTGCTTGAGAGGGTTTTCTTTTCAATCAAAATGTATGCACATGACTTATAACTATGCAATTTCAGTTGACGCACCGGTGTTGACCAAAGCAAAAAGCATGACCTTAAATTGGTAAAGACCTTTCAGAGTCGCGAATGCCCTTAACGCGCGGGCATTATCAGCGATAGACACCTGCCAATACCCTTTGGCAAAATCTAACTTTGAAATGCATCGGTGCCCCGCTAATTTTGTAAACAAGCCTTCCATATCTGGCATCGGCTTCGCATCGAAGACGGAGATTTCGTTCAATTGCCCAAAGTCAATGCAAAAAAGTGTATCTTTCTTCCGTCCTTCTTTCTGACTAATACAGTGGGAGACGAATACAGGGAACTGGAAAGTTCGATCAAACTTTCTTCTCACTTCTTCGTCGATTGTCTCCCGTGCATTAAAGGTGTTGGATACCCTTTAATTCTTATCGGCTCTCAGGTGCTCAAATTTATCTTGTGTTGTATCAACCCAGTATTGCCTGGTCGGTCCGTAAACAAATCAGGATATTCGACAAAATCGCCAAGATCTGTATATGATGACCTTCAGGTAAGTCCGGGCACACGCTGATCTCGATTACTCTCTTTCCCTATCACAATGGGGTATTCAAGGGAAATTTCAGTACTGGAGTAAAATGCCGACTCGTCGCTTGATTGATCTTCTATGACGGCAGTATATACCACATTCAAGATCCATTTTTCAACTGTTTAATTAGGTCTTTCCACGTACAGTTTCAGCATACTGGCATGAAATAAGTTCGACCTACCTCCAATGTCGTCGATCATTTAGTTCATTTCGCCTTTAACTTATTTGACTTCATACGGCCCTTTCCACTGGACCAATAGCCTGTTCTTTTTGGTGGAGAGAAGCACCAACACTCGATCACCCACGTCAAATTTCCTACTTCACCTTCCGCGGTTGTAATACGTAGCGTCCTTGCGACCGGACTTCGCGAGCTCCCCTTGTGCCATCCGACACGTGTTTTCTAATCTTTCTCGGAAGTCCACTACGTATTGGTAAGTGGTATTAACTTCATCGTTAGAGACCTCGTTCTACCATAATTCACGCAGAATACGCATAGGACCACAAATTGTCCTTCCATATAACGGTTCAAACGGTGGAAAGCCCTAAATTTCGTGAGGAACGTCAAAATACGCGAACAGAAGCGCGTTCAGATATTTGTCCCAATCTCGCGGTCTTTCTGCACACATTCGACGTAGCATTAAATTTCTCCATTAGATCATTACACATAGGGTGATACGGTGACGTACGTAGCTGCTAAAGAGTCAAGAACCTACTAATTAGTGCCATCTGTAAGTTCCTCAGGTACTGCGACCCTGTTGAACATGTCAACCAGCGCTTCGACCACACGTTCGGTTTCGATTGATGGCAAAACTATACCTAGTTGCATAATCTACTAAGGTTAGGATGTATCGGTTTTTCCGATCTGTAATTGGAAATATGGGTCCCATAATGTCGACGGCCACCATTTTAAACGGAGTATCGATTAGTGGCATCTAACCTAATGGTAACGTGGTTATCCTTCCCTTAGAAACCGTCTTCTGACAAACATCGTACAAACAACAAAATCTTGTTACGTAATATTGACGTAGGGCCAAGAAAATTCTGGTAATACTCTATTAGTAGTTTTCTTCATGCACAAGTGACATGCCATACTTGACTCATGCGCTACTCTGAGTACATGGGGCCTGAATTTCAGGGGAGCAACTAGTTGTAGGAACTTCCTATCAAATGACGTAGTCTATTCCATGTACAGTAGTCCTTTCCTACGCAGAAATCGAAAGGATTCCCCACTCTTACAATACTTCACAGTGCTGGATATGATTTTCTCCGCGGTGGCGCTTAAAGTCGCGTCATGTTCCTGCTGACCTAAACGTTTCTCGCGGAAAATATCGGCCAAGGCTTTCGGCACTTTCGACTTACGCAACGGCTGATTATCCTTTAGCACCTGCTATCTGGCTTACACTGTCCGTATGAATGGAAATCTGAAATCTGGCATGGTTGGGAGTCTAGAGCCCTGAGATCATAAATAGGATTGTCCATGCATAACGCTTCGACGGTTCCGGTCAAGAAAGGCGTCTCAATTTCTATAGTTGAAGCGGACACAAGGCCTATTTTTTGATCCAGCAACATAAAGTGGGATTTAAAACCAAGCAATTGGTCATCCCTAACGAGGAGCCGTTTTATGACTACACACGGTGTCGCCTTAAACCTTGACTTCTTGTCCATTGGCAGTACCACTGGCCGTCGGTACACTCACCTCAGGGAAAAGACAAGTACCGATCGATCTAATGACATCACAACAGTCTGTGCACGTACCACAGGCTCATATACTGTATAAACGTTCTTATGCTCTTCAACAAAGCTCTTTTCGCCTCCCGACCGTCTTCCTTCAATGGCTACCGCGACTCTCTTGACTAACCCCTTTCACTTAGGACAATAGGAGAGATGTGACCCCACACCATGCAATTGAAACATTGCTTATCCTTAGGATTTGGGCTCTTGGTAGATTGAAAGTTCCATCTCTTGTTCTTATTAAGTGTTTCAGGTTCATTGGATCTTTGGTATTTATATGGATTCGCGTTGTATTGTCTCGAGAGACGACATTCTGGGAACCTACCCGAGCTAGGGCGAATACATCCGCCTGTGTGGTCATGTCATATATATATATATATATGTATATATATATATATATATATATATATATATATATATATATATATATATATATATATATATATATATATATATATATATTCTCATGGACAGATATAACTCCTTGCAAAAATTTGTCAAGAGCTGGTCTCTAAGCATGAAATCGATTTTACCGCATTCCACCCATCGCTGAAAATAATTGCCCGTCCTACTAGCGAACTGGGTGAATGTATCACATCTCTCAGGTTTGCTGTACTTAAACGTCTCGCTTCAATCTTTCTCGGTTACCTCGTACCACTATACGAGAGCCTCCTTCAACGTGTCATAACTTAGCGAATCGCCTGTGGGTAAACGAGAATATGCGTCGTACGCTTTACCCTTTAGTAACGCGTTAAGATGGAGCGATCAATTATTTCTTTTCTACTTGTGGACAATGGCGTATCTTTCAAACCTATTCAGATAACTTTCAATGTGATCCTTTTTATCTTCAAATAGGAACAATTTTGGACCTCTCACTTTCCACGAGTTATAATCTTGTTCCCGCTCTCTTTTAGCCTGCATTAGCTCGGAATTCCTTTTATGCTCCCTCTCTCTATTTCTAGCCTTTAGCTCCAATATCTGCAACCTTTCTTCTTTTTCCCCTTCTAATTACTATCCGCTACTTATTTAGCAGTTCTACCGTTTCCCTTTCTGCCTGCCTTTCTCATCCTATAATTTCCTATTCGGTCTGCTTCTCTAATTCCATCTTTTCCTTCTTAAATGCCATTTGTTTTTCCTCGGCTTCCCACTCTATCTCTAATTTCTCCTTTTCGACCTGCTTCTCCAATTCTATCTTCTCCGTTTCGGCCTCACTTCGTTCCCTCTCTGCCTATTGCTCTATACCTAAGTTCTCCCTATCTATTCCTCTCTCCTGTAACCTTCGATCCCTTTCACGGGCCTGCTCTTCCTTTACTAATTTCCTAACGGGCTCCTTCCCGTACCCAAACTCTATACCAAACTCTTGTGAAAGTATGTAATTATGACATTTTATAAACCAGGCGTATATCCCTTCTCAGAAGTCAGCAAAAACATATGAAACGTGTATATCAGAAAACTTAATATCAAAGTAAAATTAGATAATTACTCAACCTCCCAACGTCTTGACAGGAAGGTCATATTCTGAAACATACAAGAGAAATATAAATGACCGATGAAATATGACGTTAGTGCTAATCCCACTTCTGACACCTTTGTCACAAGATGAATCGGATTGGGGTCAGATTACAATGAAGACACTAAGAATGATAAACGAATATACGATGTTTATTTATAGATGACTAATGGTAGAAATAAATCCCATAAACTCGTGCGCATAATTTCCAAAACTGGATTTTTAACACAATGATGTCTTCATTAAATTATATTCCATTCAATATGACGAAACACTAATAACTTAACGATAACTGAAACAATAAAACGAAAAATGATACGGCTCTGAACTGGAACGAATTATAAGATATAATATAAAACAAACAGTCAACAATAATAACTGAACTGAAAAACAAAAATTAAGCACAAAAACAAACAATCAATCACTCAAACAATGACACATGAATTTGAAAACAATGATATGGTTTAACTCAAACAGTGATAACTAGTTTCAGATAAACACTGACAATGTTTCTCTCAAATAGTGATAACTGGCTTTATACAAAAGACATTTTTTTCACTCAGATAATAATAAGTGATTTAATATAAATTGGGACATACATCTTGCGGTGTCCAATTCATAATCAAAAGGTATTTTCAGGCGACCGCTCTGTCGGATGGTTAAGGGGCCACCATGAATGGTCCGCCTTTCACGATCTGCCCAAGTATCCGCAGAACCTCTTGTTCCCTTCAGACCCGTTGGTCATGAAGTCTTGGTCTGTCACCACGAGATAACCACTATCTTCCTCAGGGCCAACGTCATCACCGAGAGCAGCACACCGGGTATATACAAACCCAAATTAGCACGACGGCTAAAACAACACATATAGTACGCCACAGACACAAAGATGCAGCATAGCTCCGTCACTATCGCTCTATCAGCCCGTCAGTCCTTCAGCCCTTCACTCATTTTCACCCTTCACCCCTTGTCAGCTGAAAGGATCATAGCTAAATCAGTGTTAATGTCAGTGACACGGTCATGTACAACATGCAATGACGTACGTGACGCATGAGAGTAAGTGGAGTTGATCATTTTATAAAAGTCATATCATCAGGACTGCCGTATAAGGTTATCATAATAATGAGGTTCATATGTGAATCTGTATCTGATGAGAGTTTTACAGAACTTGAAGTAACATTCCCTAGACGCTTAATTCATGCAAGATTAATGTGAATACAATCCTTCTGTTAAGCTATATACTACTGGACTTGAACATAGACTATAACAAAATCGAACATTGCATTACACAGTTAGGAACTATGAAATATGCACAATAAGTATTATAATAAAACTATTCTATCCTATAATAAGAAGGAAAATACAATATCACATACCTCTACAACTGGAGATAATGCACCGTAATTTGGACTTTCCGTATTGTAATGTTTGAATGTAACATTAGCCTATATACACACCGGCTATGTTGCAATGCACGGCCTGTGACCTCAAGGTAAAATCGTATAGTAAGCACTTCGCTCGTGCAACATCGTGAACCGAACTCACTACATCGAAATAATGTATAATATTGATAATCAGCCCTCATGTAACTCAGTACACAGAAACGAAACCCGAGTACAGTCTATTCCAAATATTCATAAACAAAAAATATACACAATTCCGTGACATACTCATTGCAGACTTCTAGGATGCAACCCTTCTACGCATAAGCAGCATCTCATTCGACTACAAAAGAGTTGACACTCTTATTATCAATAATTGGTAGACTCTGCATTATGTTGCTGCAACAAATTCTGTTAGCATAAGGGCAGGTTATCCGGCCGTCTGGCTTCTCTCTCTCATAGTCTGAACACGTCAGTTTGATTGCTTTCGTATGACGCCATTTTATAATCGAAATTACACCCTGGATGTCCTGCTCAATAAATAGATACATGATGATGTCTGTCAGCAACTAGAGCTTAGTACATACGCTTTAAGTTGGACACCCCAGCTGTAGAGATGAGCTGGGTATAGATTATAGTTCTTTAGCCAAATGTCACGAATCGTCTCCAGCACATCCACTAGCAACATTATATTGGAATTGAGGGAGAGTCCGTGGAAGCTTCCCTTTCTCTCACAGACAAACATCTTCGATATGCTCATAGCCGTTTACTCTTATCCCTGAATAGCTGAGATGATTATAAATTCCTCGATCGGTAGAAGATGCTTTTCTTAGAATTGCTCCAGTTGTTCATGTATTCGCACTGGTAAACACCTTTGCATCTACGGATAGGCATCAACATTTCTAGGCTACTATTCGTAATCTGGAGAGTGTTAATAAACGGTTGTTGCCCTATGGGGAAAGATCATGTACTGCTCAATGTTGTTGGAATGGCTCTTATTTGTCCATATCAAGATGATTCCATAGCCTCCATGGTAAGCGGCGCATGCTATGAAATACAACTGCCACTAATATCGATCAGATACCAATCCTGACCCTTCGTGCATCATTATTCCAAGTAGCTTAACATGGTGACATTACCTTCATCTGTTCGCCTCGTTATCTCACCAGTGAGTAATATAGCAGTGGCTTCATTTTGAAAATAGGCTCCTTCTTTAACAATGTCTAGCTCAGCTTCATTATCGTGCAGATTGTGTACATCTTTATCCAACAGTTTTAGAACTATAACCATCGGTAAATGCTGTACTTAGTTTTAAGTAATAGGTTGTGTTCATCATGTCTGCTATTTCATTTGTTGTGTATTATGTAATTTGTGCATCATATATTGATACTCTACTTGAAATAGTATTCTGTACTCTAATCTTCTCTTTAACTTAAGAGAACTTCACTAAATCAAATCTTTTAATTGTCCCATTACACTTTGTAGGTGAAACAATATTGACTGTAATCGTTTCTTGTAATAGGTTGCTAGAATCACATCACAAGACCAACATCCTCTTGTTTGAACTAGTTTAAGTTTCATCTTCGTTTGGGATTGGTTTTTGGTTTTCTGTTTAAACCGTCGGCTCTTTCTTTATTCAACCGTTGTAAATGTCTTCCAATTTGCCTACTAATTTCAATGATACGAGTAGTTTTTTTGTTCTTGAAGGTACTTCAGTACATTATTGTGATCTATATTGTTTTGTTTACCTTCTATTAAGTTTGCAATTAAATTACACATTTAAAATAAATGGTTTTAGATTAGTTCACAATTATAGCAGCTAGTGCTTTAGGCAATTTTTGTGCCGAGAATAGGAATTATTTTACGACTTGAGAACAGAAAACATAGGACCTTATAATGAGTAACATATAATTATATACAGCAACTGCACAATTCAAACGGTTACTCATGTAGCAATTTAAAGACAGTTGGCGACAATAAAAAATATGACAACATTCGTATATTACGTGTACAGTCATTCATTTTTACTTAGGGTGGTTCAAACTACTAAACCTACAGGTGTGGTTGAAATAGTTATTTTGAAAATCATCATTATCTATATTCTCTATTCTTCGTTACATGTATCTGATCCTGAAAAACAGAAAATGTTTTTGTTGATTTAGTATGAAACATAGAAAATCTAGTAAAATAAAGTTCAAAGAGGCCTATAATGCTATCGGATGCAGAGATAAGAAAACACAATTGATATGAGACGATTTTTAAAATGTAAATGTGATTATTGAGGAGGGGTTTTGTAACATCCATTAATGTGCTTTGTGATACATGCCTTGAATCTGCATCGAAATACGATTATCCCCATGATAATTTAGAAAATTTTCTTATATTCAGCTATCTTATATGAGCAAGAAAAATAAATGCATGAACGATCATTTTGACTGTCCCTTGTTGGCACATCAATCAGACAGTAATATTCACACAAAGAAAACTTTGACACATAACTGTTTCGTTTTGCACATAAATTTATTTGAACAACAGATGGAACAGCCCTTAAAAAGTAACATAAAATAACTTAACTAAGTTTTAGAAACACTATTACTATTCTATGGTCTTAAACTAAGTAGCATAAAAGAGCGAAAATCAACAGCTTTTGTAACATTCAACAAATAATTTATTTCCATGGAAAACAATAGTGAAAAATTTGAAAAAGAACTGTCAGTATTATGAATTGAACCCTAAATAGGTTTAACAAATTCCATCACAAGTCCAAATTTATGAAGTCCCGATTGTAAATCTCCTGTGCTATTTCCAAAATGTTCCAATGTGTTGAAGTGCCTGTAGTCTCGAAAGTACTAATGTGCTAATGGCACGGAGTGTGATGATGTGCTAACAGTCTTTTGATGTATCGCAATAATATAATCCCTGAATGCCCTTATGTGAATTCACTATAATTCCGAATTAATGTTTTCTCCAAGAATATTATTGAGGTCTTTGTAATTCCAATGAATAATAATTTGAGTAAATAAATCCAACAAAATGAAAAACTGAATACAACAATAAAACTGATTGTGATTCGAGATGTTAAGGCAAGAATAAATAGTCGCAATGCAAACAAGGTTAAATACCCCGTTACTTGACCTAGGTCACAAAAATATTACCATTTTCTGAATAGACTCTAAAACGTACAGGAAGCTTCCGATCTAGAAGTTTCTAGCGTCAGAATCATGAATAAACATGCGCACATCTATTGATAATGATTCGAATAGTTAAGCCATGCTACTAGAGAAACAAAAGCTATGTATTATGCTGTTTATAAAATAAATGCCACTGATCAGGTTTAACATGAGCCAGATATTGGACAAGGTCAAGAGCAATGGGCATGTGTATATATTATATAATTATTAAGAAGAGCCAACAAATAATACAAATTAAATATTCATAAGAACACCAAGTATATATTGCAGTATTTAAAACATTGACATAAATACCCTGTAATTCCCGAATGAAGGTATAAACAAGTTCTATTTTGCAGCATTTGTTCGTGTATAGATGCATAATGTAGATTTTAATCAACTTTAGAATATGCTGCTATAAGGTGTTTTTGTTTTGTCATTTCTGTCAATAGTTTTTCAGGGCTTTTCAATTGAATATATATATATATATATATAAATATATATATATATATATATATATATATATATATATATATATATATATATATATATATATATATATATATATATATATATACTAGAGTTAGCAGAAATGGCTAGCAGTAGAGGCTATACATTCCTTATATGTAGATTTATCAGGCATCATGCAGCAGGGATATTAATTTACATTTCAATTTCATACAGTTCTGGCTAAAATCAATACGGACATTAATTAAAGTCAGGCTCAACTGTCTGATCGCCTTGAGCTGGCAACTCTGCTGAAAATGGTTATGCATTTACACCTTGCTCTAAAGTCTTCGCTATCAGAAAATAACGGTAAATCTAGCAGATTTCGTAACAAAAATATGTACTGAAAATACAACCCTTGTGCAGAAATGACTTGATGCGCACTTACGTAAATAAGTTTATACACATACATAAACTAATTTATGCGCACATAAGTAAATGAGTTTATATGCACATACGTAAACAAGTTTATACACACATACTTTATCAAGCTGATAAGCACATATGTAAACAAGTTTATACTCACGTACGTAAACTAGTTTATACGCAAATACTTAAATGAATTTATATGGACATACGTACAAATGTATAAGCAAATACGTAAACAAGTTTATAAGCACATACGTAAACGAGTTTATACGAACAAAGGTAAGACACTGGATGATAACAATTGAACAGATGTCTAGACATGGAGCGAGACAGTTAAAGAATAAAAGCAGCTATTGGTTAGAATGGTACTGAAAGAGCTAACAACATTTAAGACCTGCAAGAACAAATTAATTCACACAGAGATTCAGAACCTTAGATATCAATATTAAAAGCCAAGGATTAATACGAGATAATGGAAGATGACTTGCCCAGCGTTAGACAATATTTACAAAACATCGAAAAGAAAATAAATCCTGAGTTAAAAGATATTGGTGAAGGACATTAAAACACCAGGAAGTCCAAAAAATTTACAATCTCAACTGGACTAATTAAAGCGATTTTTAAATAATAAAATCCAAGAAAATAATCAAGTTTTTAAACAGTTGACAAATGAATTCAGGGAAAATATATTCAGCTGAGGCTAATACAGTTATAGAGCTATATAAAAAAATAATAATTTCAATGATTTCCTCAAAACCATAGGGAAGTTCAAAATAAAATCATTGTAGATGAAAGCACATTCACTCTTGCAAGGCAGGGTCATCGATGCAGGCAATACAGATTTGTATTGACTATCAAGTCTTCGCTCCCGCAAAGCTGGGACCGCGTCAAAAGCAATTATAATATTTCTTGACGTTATTTGTTGCATTGCATCAACCGATTGTACACCAAATTCGACATTAAATAGTGGTGAGAAACCAAGACTGTATTTGCGTTGCACTGATAAATATTGCTTTGCAGCCATAAACACGTTATAAGAGCGATCACTTGGGCGCAGTAAATAATAAAGCATTGCACACTTAGAAAAATATTAAGCAATAACAAAAATAAATAAAATCCCCCTTAGAACCTTGGTAGGTTTGTATTTTATAGTCGGTTTAAGGAACTAAAATAGCACATGAAACGAGGCTTGGTTTATAGTTCGTTTTAAGAACATTTAGTGATATAATTGAATCTTCCGTTTTATTTTAAAATATAGAAACTAAGAAATGGCGAAAACAATAAGTTTTGTTTTCAAATAAAAATGAAAATTAAAGAGTTATACTATCGGAATTACACCACATGCTAGGCCCACTCATACAAATATATATACTTAGATATTCGACGGTCAAAATTGGACGCCAACAATTTAAACATTTTATCACTGGAAACAACTGACTAAGGATATACAAATGAAATTAGAACACCAAACAATACATGATTTATCATAACAGTTATCAATGTCATTATTCGATTAAATTTACAGATTAATATCCGAAAGGAAACCTATAATTGCTGTCACAGCAAGGTGGTACTTAGATATAAGAAAGAAAACCCTGTCAACCCCTTGAAATACGAAAAAGAGCAAAGCTGGACATGTTCTTTTGATATTGATATCCCGTCTATACTGAACTCATTTAAATCGCATCATCCACCCACTCTTGACTCGTGTGCAAGGTATATGAGAATCTTTCCTAACAAACTAGTTTGATGCTTAACGACCTAAACCAAGAGACACTCTTGTGTGAGCAAACTGAAGAATCTTCAAAACCAAAGTCACATTCGAACCTTGTGAAGACAACCAGCCAAAATCTTGTTAGCGCAGCTTGAAAACTGCCATATCTGAAATTAAAGGTACAGACTAAGTGCTAAAGCAACAGCTCATCACTTACAGAATGAACACTTCAGGAATACAGCGAAAAATATTAAAATATTAAGCCTCCTAATATATTACTAGAAATAAATCGTTTGTGTATCTATGCTGTGTGTTTATTTTTTGTCCCTGATGGTGATTGTAATCATCATGTGTGAAGAAAATTCATAATTGCACTTGTTATATATTTGAATAATAACGTCCTATCCCTATGTGAATGCCGGCCTTAGTAAAACCCATTTGGAAAAATAACAAACAAAGCAACAAAATCTGGGGGTCACAATGAAGCTTTTTCCAACAGTATCAACCCTTTTTGTCATAGTGTGGATGACCCAAACACAATTCGATCAGCTTACTACAGCCAAACACAATAGCACCTAGGTGTTACTAAACTTATCCAAATCGGAGGTGATGCAGTTACAAAAGACCGGTGTAAACATGCTTGTTCCTTGAAGCGATTCCGTCGTTGAAAGCAGTAACAGCTCTAACGGTTGCAAAAGCTGCCATGTTAAGAGCTGTCCGAACTGCATCTAGGATAGCTTGGAAAGAGGCGGTCAGTGAACGCGTAGCATCTGGCGGAACTTTTAGTGATTTACCTGGAAGGTCATTAAAAATGAAAAGGCATTCGACTACAAGGAGCAATTCGTCGATTACCATCAGATAGAGGTCTTCGATTACCCAGGAAAACACACAGAGGACGAAGCCATTCACCAATCGTTATTTATTCATGATAGTTTTAAATTAGTTAAGCACTTGCGGGAAGTCTTTATACAAAATGAACTTGCATCAATGGTGACACGCAGACGTGCAAATGGTATTGTCAACCTGAATTTAATAACATGACCTGGTACTCATTGGGTCGCATACATGGTATTAACTTATATGGACTTACATCGATGTTGTCAATCATTAAGGAAGGACATACTATTGTTTTATTCAACTATACAATTAAAAATCCGATTGTACGGCCTAATATGCGGTTCTGTTGTTGTTGAAGCGTTGTGCGCACTGACCGGAACAAATACTTCCTCTCACGAACACCACTCTGACTTACTGATTTTGCTTCCAAGTACGTTTAATATTGAATATAATGACTATTCATATCTACGGATGTTACTCACCCCGACGATGCGGTGCAGATGTTGATCTAAGCCGATGTTCCACCAACAGGGATTTGAATGCATTGAATAGACCTGACAAGCTTGTGAGTTTTCAAAATTGAATAGATGAATTGCAAACTTCTAATGTTGTTATTCACGATATTATTGTTAGGCTCAAAGGCGTCTTCGCAAAGAACCTGGCTGATAAATCTGAAAACGGGAGAATCGTAGACTGTCGTGTCGACCTCGTTTACTAAAACGTATGTTGATTCTGCCAATGATGGTATGAAGCAATACATGGATGAACTGACCGCGAATGTGGCACCATCAAGTGTAGTAATTTCACTTATATAATACCTAATACTGGCCAAAACATCAAATAAACAATGGTCGAACTGTTTTTGATAATGATTTCGGTACATCTAAATGTACCATTTGAACAGCGCGAGTCTGTGTCGTATTTATTTGTCATATCCGGTTATTATTGTGGAAGCGGTCATTTAACAGCATTGATAAGTAATCAGCCTGGTCCACGAGTAGTAATACTTAACGGACCCGACAATAATGCTTGAAAATTGTTCGTATATACAGCATCAATATAACTGATATCTAAAGATGAAATTCAGCATGACGCATTATACGCTTATCCACGCCGCTACTTGTCTTTGGCCTTCTGTTTGAGACCAGATTGGTCATTGAATATAAGTCATACAATCTGACCGCTTTAATGACGAAATTTACCGACGGGGTTGTTAGACCAATGGACAATGAATGCTAACATTGATTGTGATTTTGTTCTAATTGTTAACAAATATGTCAGTGTGGTATTATCACACTTTCGTATACACTAAGATTTAATCTTTCTAAGAGCAAGAAAGGAATTGATGTTGGGACCACCTTAAGGTGCCAATACCAATCGTTGATGTCACCACCAAGGGCAACAACACTCGGGGATTTCTTCTACAACGGTTAAGGGAAATTACTGACAAATCCAACCTGCTTTAGGTTCATTAACAAATGTGTTGCACAAACATTAAGTCAACTGAGAAAAGAAAGATCTCGCCTGTTATTCAACAAGTTCGTACTTGACCGTGTAACATTTATTGGACGACAAAGAGATGATTGTATGACAGTTGTGCCAGTAAAAATGGGTTTTGTTTAGAAGTCAGTTTGTATGTTGCACCTCATCAAGTTTAGCTTATTGAAGAATTGTACTACACAATTATATTATCAATACAAAAAAGAACTATAATCTACTCTCAATGATTCATTCGTGGAAACATAACCAAAGCGGAAAATTAATTTCAGGATGAATTCACCAAGAAAAACGTGCTGATCATGAACTTCAACCTGCGTGTTTGGTTGTTGATGATATTTGTGGACTTGCCGCGGCAACAACTAGTGGTCTTTGTGTGAACCGAATCGTAACCACAGCAACTGTTATAGGCATACTAGCCGCAATTATTGCCGAAGCTATATTGATATTAGCCGGTGTATCTGATTGTGCTAAATATTAATTTCGATGCGATTATATTCACTAATATGTATCAATGCACGGCTGTTTGAAGAACACAACGTAGTGTTAACACGAATATCAATTTTGCGGTGGCTATAGAGGATAAGATAAGTAGCATAGCTGAGTTCGAGATTATGTTGACATAAATTAAAAGTCACCGACAACACCCAGCACTGTTACGAATCTGCGAAGTGGATAATCAGAAAATAAAACTCGATTAAAACAAAAAGCAATAAACAAATACCAAATTCAAGTCTTACTTGCTGATCAAATGCATATAATTCTGTTTGGCATTATTCCAAAGGTACTCATGCAAGCTGTGTTCTGAGTAAACTAATCAAATCTTCCTGGTTGAGAAATTGAAAGTTATATGATCCAAAGTGAATTATCAATAGATGTAGTGATACAGTAAACAAATAGCATGTTGAATACAAAACTCGGAGGAGTGACAAATTTGGCGCATTTTAGTTTTGTTTTGTTGCAAACTTATTGCAAAGTATGCAATTATTCGTTTTTGTTATGAACATATAATGCAATTTGTATTCTTCAAACGAATTCTTGCATTATAGCCTTAAATTAAGTTATATATTTCTTCTTCGCTGAGAAAATGTAATGCAGTTTCACGTTGCATCATGGTGATTTGAGAATGCATTTTTAAAGGTTAAATAACCCCAAACGTATTTTTTCTTGACAAAATGTAATATTCATTGCTACGTTCTCTTCCTTGCGATACAGGGATAGGGATGGGAATGAGGTCAATACTATTATGTACCTACTATAGGGTAAACGTATTCTTTATCTGGCTAATCTGCATGAAAGACCGCGAAAATCTGATTTAGCACATTGCAAACATAGGGGGTAGTCCAAGACAAGTTCCCATGTATCTGAAGTTCGACCTGATAAACAATAAAAATACATAAACTACACAATATCTTTGCAACTCGCTGTTCTTATGAAACCATGTATAACTGGCACATTACACGAATACATATAATAGGAAAACTAAGTTAGAAAAAAAATTCATATTTAACTTTCCAAACAATTTTTAAACGTTTCTAAATACATCGACGGTTTGCCAGTTGTAATCTCTTATTTGTAGTTATTTGTTTTATTAAGTTATTCCTTTCATTAAGATAATTGTGACATATTCCAATATGGAAAGATAAGCACGATACGGTCATGTAAGGTACAATGCTCATTACTGCTGAGTAATTGTACACACGTATAACTAATATCCATTACTACCCCAAATTCTTAGTTCATTTGGCTTTTTTGATAACATCTAGTAACGTCTACAACTCACCCACACTTTAAGAAGTGTTTAAAATGGTACACAAAACTATTGCCGTCTTTAATGCAGTAACCTACCACTCTCGAGTCATTGTATTAACTTGATTATTTGTACGCAAGAAGTAATGGGATTGTGCTGGTGGCTTACGTTCAGAAAAGATATGAAGCTATCAGTAAGAGGTAGTATCAGACAGCGTAGATAATGAGGAACAGAAGGAAAAATTTGTGGCCCTGATGCATTCGGGTAGGTTGTTGTTAACTCTACTAGAATAAACGTTTCAATCTGCGCTGAGAGGAAAACAATCATGCTTGCTCGGCATATAATTATGTCTGGCGACAACATGTTATATTGTACCCTGTCCAAATTAGCATATTGCACAATCTTCCAATCCGTTAGCAGTTACCACTTCCTGGTCGAGAAGACCAATCGAAATTTATATTGTTTTAATAAGTATTATACCACGCCCCTATTTCTGGGTATAAGTACCGGTGTTCTCGTGCCAGATTTATTCAAGAACATTCTGCTGTCAAGGGCGTCTGATTTTCTCACTCTCGCATCATGAAGCCGATGACAAACGACACGAAAGCAGATACAGGCACAGTTGTTGTGCAAACAGCTTCTGAACCAACGGTAAGATATGGAAATTTGCTTTAAACTCAAATTCACTTTAGAAAATAAATATTTTGAATGAAGGTAAAATCAGTCAAATGGGACAAATGTTTTATTTGGTATTATTTTATATTATTTTCAAAACATCAAAGACCATTTCACTAGATTGTTTTCGTTACGGGATACAGCGAACGTTAACGACCTCGTGGACAAAACTTTTGTATCGGCAAGTGCAACAGGCTCATATGCATGTATTGCTTTTTATTTTGAGAATAATTGTATTATTTCCACTATTTTGTTTTTGTCTTTATGTCTTCTCACTTTATCCATGAAACTACAAATACGTTCTCGGTGCTGCACGTGCCTCCACATTATTGGTACCAACAGTTTGCTCTCTATGAAGTATGGGACCCCAGAGTCAGTAAGGCTTGATGGAAAGCTTTAAAACCCGGGGTTAATATCCGTATTCTACAACTGATATAAGTAGCAATGTGTTTTGAAGAGAAAAGAAATTAGAAAAGACCAACGTTCTCATCATGAAGTGCAGCAACTTGACACTTTGTTTTTCCCAAATATTACATTATCTTGCTAGGATTTCTACTGATGTGCTTCATTAGGCTATTGTTTCTATTGCCATTGCATGTCCTTTATACCATCATGTACCATTTCTACAGAGACCAGAAGAGGTTAAAGAAAAGAGAAAGAGGCTTAGGATAATAGCCATATCTGTTGTTGTCCTTGTTGCCATAGTGACCACTGCGATCATCACTGCTGTGTATGTTGTAGGAAAGCAGGCAGAGGACATTATCAAGGTATATCTGGTACTAATTTCTGAATAAAATTATTATAATTTCGTGCCGTACTTACCGTTTATTTCATATTTATTTTATCTTGCATATATTTGTTTCTTCACTTGTAGTATTAATATTAGTATTAGTATTAAACCTGTTTACTTTTCAGCTTGTGTTTATAAAGCATCAAAAACTAATACAAAGAATTGGTCATCCGACCATTGTAATTCTCAGTCAGGTATTTTACCTGACAAAGGATGAATCCGTTCTAAATGTCCTACGAGTTTTGTTTTCATTTTCCATACTGTTTATATTAACCATATATGTTACCAAATATTCCGATACAACACAGAATACATGATCTTATAAATGATTATGTTTTTGTGAGTTGCCTTGCCTGCAGGTCTTAGATAAGGAAAGTTTGTTTAAACGAAGAGCTGTTCTTTAAAGATAGGTAACACAAATTCAACCAACTGCTGCATAAGTAAACCCGCTACTGTTTTAGTACCATTACAATTTCAACCACTTCTACAACAAATACCCTTGTAAATGAAACTCATTTTGATATTACAGCCATGAGTAAATTCTTCTACAATAAAATCACAAATTTTAATGTATTACTTATTGGACTGGTTTTATATAGACTGGGTGGCTTACCTCCAGGGACGAGTCCGGAAAGACAAGTTCACAGAAAGTTACTGTCACCGCAAGAGAGGAGAAATTTGAAATTGCAGGAACCGGCACAGCCGTTTTTGATTTCGATAAGGTATCTATCGTACTAAGATCTTCTGTAGTAGTTCAGTAGTTAATGAAGTACTTTGAAACTCAAACATGAACGAAATAGCACATACGTTTGTTCCATCACTGCACACGCTTGTGTCAAATGTACTCTGCATTTTGTTATTACCTTGGTATGAATTAGCCAGTGCACATCCAATTGAACATTGTCATTTCACAATTATTTTATCAACATTGTTAACAAAGGACAATCATGTACCGCGACTAATTTCTCTCGTATGCCTAAAAATGCTCGCAATATGAACAAAGACAAGTAAAATGAATAAAACATTTTGGTTTAAACGAACTTTATGCATATTCTGAAAAGTAATGATTCATAATCAGTTTAACGTCGCTCTGTTCGAATATACTGATATAATTTTCGTCTGCATAATTCCAATCAAAAATCAGAACACTGCAACTTTTCGCATTGTACAACTTCGCAGTTTATCCATCCGTATAGCTGAATGGATGGATGGGCTACACAAATATATAATATAAAACGTTTGGGATGCTTGCTTCAATAGCGCAGACAAAAGTGTTTTCTGCTACAGTCCCGACTAAAGACCAGAGAGAGAGAGAGAGAGAGAGAGAGAGAGAGAGAGTTGGGGTAACTCATTCTGTTATAATGATAGATAATATAAGAGAAGAGCAAGACAGGCTTGACTCTTCAAAATTTGTAATACTGCATTTGCTCTAGGGTTTCATGAACAGGGCCAAATAGTATATTTGTCTCGTTCCCTAATGCCTTTGAGATTTACTTTTTGATAGTATACAAAACAATTTATAATCAAATAAATTCAGAATATATTTGAAACTTTTAAACTCATGTCCTGGATGGATATTGATTAATTCTGACTTATTTTCTTGTTTCTGTCCCTCTCAAATTAGGTTACTTTTAATGGAGTACACAAATAACTTAAGTCTGTCAAAAGCTCTCTGTCTCTCTGTCTCTCTCTCTCTCTCTCTCTCTATATATATATATATATATATATATATATATATAAGGCATAAACACGTAAATAGTTAGGCAATACGCCTTTGTACAGACCATTAATTTAGTTCAATCTGTTGGAGGTATAATATTTGTGGAAAATATTCTTCGTCCTCTGTTAATTTTATACCACAACTTCATAATTATCTTTCTCTTTGACGTCTTCACAATGTAGCATAAATTTTTATCATATGTTATTGCAATTTTCAGAGTCTGCTTGTATACAAATCTGACAAACTGTCAAAACCAACCTGCTTCTTGACCGCGGTCAACACGTCTACTTTACTTTCCCCAGAGAAAATGAAAGATTTCCTTGGAGACAACAGGGTGAGTTTCATCCTATCATTCTATCATTCTTGCATAATCACTGCAGCCACCGATTCAAGTCACTCAATAATGCTTCATCCATTCAAGCTGTGCTGTGCAGTTATTTTATTATATTTTTTCCCTATTTACACAAAGTTTCGTTGTGTCTTTACCCGTCCATTGAAGTCAAGAACTACGACAGCAAACGATCAGTCTGGGACAGCACCGTGAGAAAATAAAATTTTTCTCGGATATTTAGCAACAAGGACATTCTATTATTGCGTCTAATATTATTTTGAAACGTGTACATAGAAGCAAACAATTTGATGCATGTAACTTTATTAGCTCTGTAATTACAACAAATTATTTTCATTCGTTCATAACCATTCAACACAAAAATAACTTTTCATTATGACGATATGCTTATCATTGTCTGCAAATAATAATTTACTAGATTCGCCAAAAGTAAGGAATTAATCTCATGGTAAACTATTAGAGAGTATGAGACATAATACAATGTGCGGCAGCGTTAACTTAATCGGGATGTGGCCAGTATGAGAAAGAAATCAAGTACAAGTATCAGTCAAGGTGTAAATATGAAACACCTATTGCTCACTATAATATCGACACTGAATACCAGGACAAGTAATCTCCTTGTACAACTATATTACACGGACTCGTAGCCAAATTGTGTTTAGTTCTCACCTGTGAATCACCGTGTCAGGTAATTTCCAAGGTCATTGTGCTTATCAGATAATAATAAGTAGCTACCATTCTAAAAATAATTAGAATTCACGAACGTTACTTCACTATATATATATATATATATATATATATA
>JAECUM010008339.1:0-27626 GCA_016617855.1 Megalonaias nervosa | reverse complement strand
CCCCTGGAACACTTTCATCAGAATCAATCCTCTTATAGCATTTAGGTACCAGTGGTTCCAACATCGGTGACATAACGGATGCAATGATTCTTTTCGTTTCACTTGTATTTTGACGAACTCACGGTAAATGCGTTCTCTCAATTCCACAGGCAAAGCACGAATGTTCTCTTGTAAAGTATCCATAACCATGTCAGTCAAACACTCCTCCTAGAGCGAAAGTAATGAACGTAGTGGGTAATTTCTGACCACTGCCATTCCAGGAAACGGTCAAGAATGTCAATAAAATCTTCAAATGTAAATGGTCTAAAGCGAAATAGTAGAACGAACGCACATTTGATCCAGACAAATCGGACTTGTTTGTTGACTTTGGTCAATTTCCTCTTATGAATTTCTCGACACAAATGTTCTACAGTCACTAATTGAGATTTGGCTCTGGCAAGTCCCTGCCATATGTCCTTGTAGATCTTCTCTTGCAATTCGTTTGGTAATCTTTGAAGATTATTTTTACATCGGGTTTAAATACTTGTCTAGGGATTGTCCAACGTTTGACTCCTAACTCCGTAGCTAGCTTTTTACACAACATGGTAGGGTCACTTCAATGACGAGGTCCCACTAAAGGCAGGCAGTGACACTCTGGAGACCATCGAGCATGTTCCAGGTAAGCGCAATCTTTCTTCTCCCACTGGTGAAGTGAGACACCGCAACTGAAGCACTTGACTTTATCTCCTTCGCCCAAGTAGATAAATCCAGCTCTGGCTAATTCTTCGGGGGTAGGTCCTCCTAGATATTTTGGCCATTTTCCTTGGAAGGTTTGCAATCGACTTTCAAAATCACAGTATTCTGGCAAACGCACAGGGAACGAATATTCGTCTTTCACAGGTTCATTTCGATGAGGGTACGGTGAAATCCTTAGGAGTTTGCTCAGTTTTACATGACATCCGTAGGGTGGTAGTCGCATGGTTTCCTGTGGAGGTGGACATCCACCATGAAAACCAGTAAAGTGAAAAGGTGTGCGATAACGAGTGGCATCGCTTTCACATCCGTCAGGTTTGACACGTACAGCATCACTTTCCATGGTAGGCATGGTAGTAGAAGTAGTAGTTATAGCAAAGTTCCCATGATGATGTGGTACTGAATCACTAAGGTCATAGCGTACGGCATCCCTACCATCGCAAGGCACAGCATCGTACTTGAGTTTACTCTTACTGGATACTTGCTGTGTGAATGGATTCATCTTTCTCGCTTAGCAATGGTAGTCACAATGAACTATCGACCTTGAACGTTGTCCCTTTTTATATGCTGACCAATATCGGCATGACCGTACGGTAAAGTGAAGTGATTGGGAAGCCGAACTCGCTTCTGGTACACGATTTGATAAACTTTTTCCAAGGGGCGACTGACGATTTGGTGTGTGGGTAAACGTACAATCTTGTGCGGTTCGTGGGTGGTCACTTTAAACTTTCCATCCTGTCCAGACTGCAAGGCTTCTTTCAATATGCTAAAGTTCACCACTCGACTGGTGCGATAATTAAGAGTCAATCCTTTCACTTTACACTCCGTGTGCACATCTCCTTGATTGTCTCGGTATTCGTAGCCGTAATTTTTGGGACCGCCACTTGCAAAACTTAGAATCTTGTGGTCGGGATGCTCGTCCGTCCAGGCTCCTAAACGGTCTCCTTCGATGACAGGGTGAGGTTGACCCAGGCGATCAATGTAGATGCAACTGTCCGTGTCAAAATACAGCACACGATCTCCTAATAGTTCTAAAGCTTCGTACAGTTTTAAGCGAGCATGGGCTGTCACGTAGGCCGCAATGATGACATTTCCAAATTCGTCGGCTTCTACAAAGTCCAGTTCTTCTTCGTAATTGATTAAGAGCAAGTCCTCACGAACGACGTCCACGTGTTTCATGTATTTGGTTTTGTCGTGAATCATCTGCAAGTATCGGAAAGGTTCTGTCAAATACTCCGTCTTGGGTAAACACGGTCGTTGTGCCATTTTGCCCCACAAACAATTCAACATCACTTTGGCAAACGATCGCCTTCCTTCGTTTTTCTCGATGTGGTCTAAAGTGATGCCTTCCTGCTTCCAGTATTTTTCTTTGAACTTTGTTTGGTCTTCGGGAGTGTGACACCAGGAAGGGTATCCGCTAGCTTCTTGTTTCAGTTTCAAAAAGGCATTCACGTAGTCTGCAAAAATGCCTTTTTGAGAATCGTCGCCCTTGTGGTATTTTTCTGTCTTGGGAAAGTGGTAAATTTCGTACACTTCTAACAGTTGGTATCCCAAGTCCAGAGCTTTAAACAATTCCACGCTGACCCACGTTCCCGTCAAGGCTCGTTCTTCCTGAGTGTGCTGACAAGGGTGGTCTTGGTTGCACGTTTCAGCACAAGTACGACACAAGGGAAACATCAGTTTTCCTTGGCAATGATGTGGTAAAACGGGATGGTACAAGTTCGTGGGAGGCAAGACTTTACACTTGATCAATCCTTCGTATTGTCGAATATTGTCCACGTCGATGTGTTCCGTCAGCAATTGTGGGTGCCCTGCGGGAAAGTGACAATATTTGCACACGTACGGATACAGAGAACACACGTCCAAGTATTTGATTTCTTCTCCTTTCTCCTCGTCGACTTGGTACAGCAAACAGGTGGCATTCGTCCGCTCCTCCGTACAAACTGTCCCGCGGGTTCAGAGGGTCCACCAGCTTGTAACTTTCCACGATACGCTTAAACTCGGGATCGGTTTTCAATCGCTGATCGTACTCGTGTTCCCACATTTCCACTACTTGGTATCCTTGCCCTTCTAACTTCAAGCGTCGCTGACAAGTGGCCTGGTACAAGTCTTCCATGGTCCGTTGTAAAAACTGGTTTTTAGTGTCACGTTGAGGGTAGCAGATGGGACATCCGTGAAATAAGCACCCGTTAAACTCGTACACAATCTTGGGGTTTTCTAAGTCCCAGCCGTCTACCGAATACCTTCCGATGGTCTTTTCGCCTCCTCCGTTGCGAGCGTGTTGGATCCATTTGTCTTCCTTCTCACACAAGTAATGTAACCAGCGTAGGGCTTTGACCGAGTATTGACGTTTGACAAAATTGGTCGTTTGAGGACTGATGACAGCTAGGGTGTTTTCGGGCATGAATCGTTGACGATACACTAAGGAACACGCTTTGGCAATAGTGCAAGCTTCTTTCAAAGGATCGATCCCTCCGTGTTCCATGAACAGTTCTCGAAATTTTCCACAGCAGCGACGTAAAATGTCTACGTCGGAACGACAATATTTTAACATTTCTTCCTGAAAGTCAAAAGGGTCCGAAGCGTGAGTCTGGTACCATGCGTAGAAAGCTTCTCGTTGTTCGGTACGCATGTTGTCGGGGTCGTAGTAGTGAGCCTCAGGCAAATGGGGTAGAACGGCGTGTTGATTGGCTTCGGTATTGAAAAAGTGTGGAAAATAGCCTTTGGCCATTTCTGTCATGCCAAACGTTTTAGGCATGCGGCTCAAAGGCATAGCCAAGTAACTCATTGAATCTTTAAACTGTACTTGTCCCACTTGCATGGAAATGATTTTGGCTCCGTTCAAAGTTACTTTCGGACGTTCGGTACTTTGTTCCGTATAGTATCTCAACAGAAATTGTCCATCGTATCCCGAGAAATTGTGAGCCATCACCGTGGCATGGCGATGACAATCTCCGTAACGTTCGATATCTTCTTGGCTCCACGTCTCGTCGATAGGGTTTAAGATCCATTGGGCAAAATCGGCCAGTGTGTTCGATCCCCGAAAGATTTTTTCACGTCCTCCAGGAATCTTGCTGCAGTAAGGGCAATGAGTCAAGATAGGCTCTTGGATGCACTTCTCGCACGCTCGGTGAGCCACGCAGAAATTAGGAATGTGAATGCCAGTCTCTTGCATGCATTCGAAATCGAAAAAGATGAAATTCCCTTTCTTCTTCTGGTCATTCTCTTCTTCTTCTTCATGTTTGGAATGGTATTTTTGAATGTAGCATTGGTGTTCCAAGTCCACGGTTTGGCGACAAATGTGACATCGCTTCTTTCCTGAACAGACGTGCGCCTTGGCATTGTTGGTACGTATGCCTTGTCCACAAGTAGGGCACAATCTCAAGAGCTGACAAGCACATTTCTGCTGTGAACCTTGCGTCTTTAGGTGTTGTTGGTAACAGGCAGGACTGACAAACGTGCGCTGACAAGCAGAGCAATGCACTCGTTCTTGTCCTTCGTCCAGACAGGGTGTAGAAGCTAAACATCCTGAGCATTTCGATCCACAATGCTTGTGTTGCTCTCGATTGTTATAGCCATAGTCACATTTCTCACAGTAATAACTGTATGACAGGAATGCAGTGATACTGGTAATGGCATCAAAATGTTCATCGTGATGATAGACGTGAATGTATTTTCCGTCTTTAAAATCTTGACCTCGAAACAACAGAGGTCCGCGCACTTCTTGAGGGTGAACTTTCAAGGTGTAACGTGGAGCCAAGACGTCTTGCAACTTTTGCATTTCAGGAATGCCACAGGGTGTGTCTTTAGCTAACCCCGCTTGCTGTAACAGGAGTTCTGCTTCTTTTCGTTGTTTGGCTCGGTCCGATTGTTGAATAGTTTTCCAGGCTCTTTTCCATTCTACCGTATCGTTCTTGTCGGCATACGTTTGTCCCACCACGATGGCACGGGCTAAACACATCTTGTCTTTTGGATTGTTAATTTGGACGAGACTACGCTTGAGGTTACGCAAGTTGTCTACCAACATCAACTTTTTTTTACCTGTCCCTTGGGGAAGAGACACGTGGGTCATGTACAGTGTCGCTTTTCCGTCCGTGATGTGAAATTTGTCGTTGGATTGTTGTACGTGTTGAATCTTGTCCATGATTTTGGAAGGTGTCAATTCTGTTGGACTGCTAAACTCGATCCAAACGGGAGACTTCAAATTGTCGTGATGAATAGAAAGTCTCAAGCGATCGTCTTCTTTGGCTCGACATTGCCGTTTTAGTGTGGTTAACAAAGAATCCCACACATCGGTGATGAACCCTTCTGCTTTTTCCAAGGGTACGTCAGACTTGAAATCTTTAAATTTCACTGCGTACGTGTAGGCCGTGGTTCTAAATTTTCTGGAAGAGCGTTTGTCCGTCTCCCGAATATGGTAGTACTTTTCAGGGTTTACGGATGGTAATGGACTTTGATTTGGTGTAGACTCTTTAGGCTTCGATTCTGGTTCACTCATCTCATCTTCAAAATCGCTGGCATGAATTTGTGCCAAGACTTCAGCTACTGTGCGAGGCGATAAATCACGTTTCTGCCTCTTACTTTCTTCTTCTTCTTTCTTTTCGAAATGATGCGATCGTTTCATCTTGACGGCAAAAAGTCAAATGACTACCTGTGAAACACCATGAACCCCTATATATCTATGTCAGACCAGGGCATATATAAAGGGCTAGTGACTCCCCTCTCAGTATTCATTTCGCTCTCAAGCCGACCAGCACAATGGAAGAACCCACACAGATCGAACTTCTGATTAGAGCATTGCGAGGTGTGATAAGAAAGTTTTCTTCAGACAAGCCGACGGACTACTCTCCTTCCTTTCGAGATAAAAGTCAAGATACTTGCTATATCTGTCAAAAGAAAGGGCATTGGGCTACAGAATGTCCAGACCGTCAAAGAAGCAAGGCCAGTGTCAAAAGAAACAAAAGTCAAGATACCTGTTATCATTGTCAAGAGAAAGGACATTGGTCTTCAGAGTGCCCTAAGAAACAACAGGAGCAGGAGAAGGAGGAGGAAGAAGAAACAGAGGTGACCTCGACAAAAGAAGAACCCCGACACGTTCAGAAAGAGAAGACAGAAAAGAAAAGAAGACGAGAAAAATGTGAGGAAGAAGAAGAAGAAGAAGAGGAAAAAAGTGTAAAAGTGAAGAAATTGAAAAAACAGAGAGAGTGAAAGAAAAAAGAGACAGAAGAAATCTATGAACTTTTTTAAAAGTGTTGTGTTGTGTTATGTTGTGATATTGAATTGTAAAAAATTTTGTAACAGAATAGACCAAACTGAAAAAACGTAAGTGTCTCTTGGTTTTCATTATTTAGAAATAATAAGGACCTACACTCATACACTCACAACACGTACATCATAGGGTTAAAGAAGGGATTTT
Organism: Megalonaias nervosa; assembly: GCA_016617855.1. NCBI lineage: Eukaryota > Metazoa > Mollusca > Bivalvia > Unionida > Unionidae > Megalonaias > Megalonaias nervosa. The sequence continues at coordinate 21,478 of JAECUM010008339.1, read as the reverse complement.
GAGTTTTAATTGATTTTGGCAAAATGAATAGTCACTCTTTTCGAGAGTATTGGGTAGCCCTGAAAAGGACTGTTGAGTGTTTGTTTTTTTCCTTAGAACAAACTCAGGAACGAGAATCAATTCGCTTTAACTGTCTTAAGCCTTTGCCACGGCCAAGGCCTACTTGTGGACTTGCTCCTGTCAATGATCTAGTAGATATCACTAGGGGTGGTATCTCTGGTGTAGTCACAGGGTTAGGTTGTTTGCCTCGGGAAGGTCTTTTTCTCTTGGGTCGTAATAAAGAAGTCTGATACATTTGTTTCAGACTTCTTAACTCGGCCAAAATGTCCAAGAGTACCGTGACCGTTTGACTTTCGCTGTTCTCCTTCTCTCCTAGACTTTGTTTCTTCTCTACTGCTTCTTCTTCTTCCTGTTGTTTCCTTCTTGCCTCTTCTTCTTCTTCTCGCTGTTTCTGTTCAAGAAGAAATGCTTGCTCTGCTTCTTTCTGCTGCTGTAAAAATTTCTCCAATTCTTCTCTCTGTCTTTGTTTAAAATCGTCGACACGTGGTAATGAAGGAGAAAGTGGCGAAGGTACTGGTACCGGAACAAATTCTTGGGAAGAAGATAAAAAATCTACTAAATCCCAGTTGAAATCAACCTCTTCGGGAAGTAGCACCGTGTTCACTTTGGTAGCTGCTGCTGTACCATTACTTCTCGTCTCCACAGCCGGTGCACCCCAATTCATTGTCTTCTTAGGTTCCGTCATGTTTCACAAAACAATACCGCATCGATTCACTGCGCACAGACGCTAGTGTGCCTATATAGGAAATGTGACGTCACAGGTAGCTCTCTTCGGATTGGAAGACAGACTCCGCGAAGTGACTGAATTTTGTAACGCGTGTTGGGATTGGTGAACCCTTTCAATCCGTTTCGATCCGGTCTTCCACTATAAATAAACGCGGTTCACTTCATTCCCTTCACCTGTTCTCGTCACAGAGAAGATGTTGATCGACGTAGAATCCTCTACTTTGGTATCCTCAATGCTGTTCCGTACAGACTTACCCATGTATGTGAAAACAAAATGGACTGTCATCCGGATCACCGGTGCCACTCTTTGGAAAAGAAGATGTTATGTGGAAAGACAAGGCTGTCTTAAGCGGACTCTCATCTACGGACCAGAAGTGAGACACAGTTTAAGACAAACTTTGAGAAATTTGAGGAAGAAAAGAAGACCTATGCGATGTCCTGTATGTTAACGGAATAGTGTTAACATCACATAACAAACAACGGCCCTTTTCAGGGCCACTTCCAATGCCTCGAAAAGATCTTAATTTTCATTTGGTCTCCACCCTAAACGAATATATATAAAACCCTTCCTCTACTAAAAAAAAAAGAAACACGAACGCTCTTGATTCGTGTTTGTCTATAGCTCTCTCTCAGGTAGCCTGACGTCACAGTACTTCTCTTTTTGCTACATTGTTACCAGTGTGACGTCATGCCACCTGTCGCTTATCGCTCTACAAACCCACAGTCTACTAGTAGTCGCTCTACAAAATTTCCATTGACGCTATACAGGCCCAGGGTGTTCTAGTCCCTCTACCCAATTTTCCATTGACGCTATACAGGCCCAGGGTGTTCTAGTCCCTCTACCCAATTTTCCATTGACGCTATACAGGCCCAGGGTGAGATTTTATTTCTTGACGCTATACTGGCCCGGGGGGGTCTGTAATGCTAATTCCCATTGACGCTACGGTAACCCCATATACTACTACTGTTGTAAGTTGATTTTCTTGGGTAGGGTGATGATCAGTGATTGGGTCCACGGCGATAGCCTTTCTTCTGTTTCCCAGATCTTGTAACAGATATTAGTGAGGGCGCTAATCATTGCTTCTCCACCTGCTTCGACCAGGTCTGCTGGGATGTTGTCCACTCCTACTGACTTCCTCTTTTTCAGCAATCTCACGGCTGCATCTACTTCTTCCCGTAGGATAGGGTTGTTGTTGTTGTTAGTTGTTGGAGGGCCGTTCAGCACCTCTGGGTCTATTGTTGGCTATATCAGTAAATCGATTTAAACACAATTTAACACGAACAGTGGCAGAGCTAAATTGCATTTTAGAATGTATAGAATAACAAGATTTCATTATTTGCACATTTAAGTAGAAGGCGAGAGACCTCTAATATGTCTGTTGTAACTGTTCACAGAATCCCTGCAGTATCATTATATGTTTTTAATTTCTTTTTTAGGCAATTATTTTTTTTTACTTAAGTATGCTAATGTTTTGATACTTGATTAATAACATCGGACAGGTATGTGGTACAGGCAATGCATTTTTTGATTGCCACATTTTGTGAAACCTGTTTTGACAATAATTTATAAAGTTAAACTTTTGAAATTCACAGATGACACCTCTCGGGTATGTATGTTAGTCATAATGTATTCATCCTTCAGCTTCATCCAGAAATTGTTTGATGTTTTGGTCGTCTTTGTTCTCAAAAAAGAAAATACAAGACCACCGGCACTCTACTACATCCCTTTTGTAAACATTGCTAAGGCTGTTAACTTTGTATACTGAAAGATCATTTTGCCTTTTTACTATTACAGACTTTTTACAGTCTGTTAAAGGCCCATGATAATTGAAGAATATCAGGTTTTGTTTGTAACAGCTAACCTTTCAGCAAGCAATTAATATCGTGATCAAACTTAGTGGCCGATATTGACAAAATGTATTTGGATTTTATATGTTCATTTTCAGACTCTAATTTAGAACAGGTGACATGAATTGCACATAGATTCAAGCACGAATGAATTCAACACAGATACGAGGCATATATTATAGAAAGATTCAACCTCGAATCTAGTTCTATAGATGGAATGTACCCCCAATTGTTCTTCCATCTGAACGTTGCCGATAAATATGAAATGAAAAAGGCAGCCCAAGACGGAGTGTTGTCAAAGAGAGTCCTGAAAGCATTTTTTAGCACAGAAGATCTTGGCAATGGGAACGGTAGTGCATCTAAAGGATATGAAAATGACAAAGACTTCAGACATTTATCGTCGAACACAAAGTTTCAAATACTTAACAGACATTTGAAGATCACAAACGAAATAATCATGTCTATTCCTGACCATGTACTTTCAAATTATGTACTAAGCCTGCATAAATGAAAATTCTTTTACTTCCTCATAAACTGAGTTGTCCAATTTTTAACGAGAAATTAACGTTCACAAGCAATTTGCAGCATTTTAATATTCATCGCTGAGTTTCGAACTTTTTGTAGTTTTATAATTCAGTAACACGGTTTTAATTGGAATCAATAATCAGATTGTCTAACAGGAATAGTTGACAACCTTCAATGAAAATTAGTCTATTGAAATAAATAGAATGTTCATATGTCCCAGTCAATTTATATAACTCTTGAGCCAAAAAAACTGAGACTTTCATTAACTTGATCACATTACTTTAATAATTTAGCAGTTTACATACTGAATTGTTTTGTGTATTTCCCCTTTGGAAGTTAAATCATGTAAACATTGTCTCTGAAGAGTAAATCTTGCAAGTGATGTGTGTATTAACCCCCATCAGCCAAGTTTTCCATGCATTGTGGATATATAAATTGTCTTGTCTTGCCCGGTAAACTTCCATAATATTAAGGATGGAGACCCAGCAGTTTCAGATTTATGATTAAAGAGCTGCATATGCTTGATCAATTAGGAGCTAACCTTTCATTGGAGGGGAGGGTATTTTGTTTCAGTCAGGATAATTATTCTTTTTATGAAAACTTTTCTCAGCTAAAATGATGGATAGAATAAGTTCTTTATACAAACAAATCAGAAGAAGAATATTATTTTCCATTTATGAACTGAATTATTTTAATAAAATAAACAAGCCCTACCCCACCAACACCCACACATAGTCCATGGTGGCATGATAAATAGGGTCTTTAAACTCAGATCATGTGGTCAGTTTGATATGTTAAAACTGTTTGTCATGTCTACTGACCATTACAATCATAAAGGTTTGAATTAGTCATATTAAATGTTGCAGGAGATATTGCCTGATTACAGACGCGAACACTCAAACATGCACCATACAGAAGATGTGAATTTTATTTTAGGATTTATTTGCCAGACATGAGAAAGTTTTGCATGAACGGAGGAGCCTTAGAATGACAAAGTATGTTTCCTCCAAGCAAATTATGGATCATATTTTCATATTTACATATCCCAGTGGCAACATGAACCCCAACCAACTCAATACCGTAGATCAAGAGATTACAGTAGTTTCACCGCATGTAATAAAGGAGGCAGGGACAGTTTCGTAACTTGGTCCCTGGCAAATTTCTTTTGACGGCAAAGGAAAGACAGGAAACATCTTTCACTGCACACAGTTTTAATTCTTTTCAAGAAGGCAGTCCTAGCACACATTATACACAATGCAATGCTTTTATTGCATCAGTGTGGTCACTTTTATAAATGACTGTAGTTTCCTTCATACCGTTTTGCTAGACAATCTCCAAATAGGTGATATGTACAAAACGATTGGCAGAAATTATTATAGGTGGCAGTGGAATGTTTCGTAAAATGTCCCCTGGCAAATTTCATCACTTAAGGCTGTGGCGTGACTTTCTGAGCTATTATTGTGTTTTAATTAAAGATATGGATTATGGATATATGTGTGAATTTGGTCTTTCCGGCTTATGTTTTTCGCGAAATTGATGTTAAGCATGTAAACCTCATGTAGTCTATATATATATATATATATATATATATATATATAGATATATATATACGGAGACAGACAGACAGACAGATAGAGAAAGAGAGACAGAGAGAGAGAAAAAGACAGAGAAAGATCTCTAGCACTGGGGTATAATGCCTCTGATATGTAGCATGATGTCCCCCCCAGACGCATTATCATGACACCAGGCCGACTAGTCTTAACACTAACCTCTTAATGCTGAACGCCTAGGAAAACAGCTGTTAGTACCATTTTTCTCAGGCTTTGGTGTGACTCGGCCGGGTTTCGAACCCGCGACCTCCCGCATCCACTATGCTTTGTTCTGTGTAATTTCTTCAAAAATCTTTTGTTATTTTGTCAGTTTGTTAGCAGTATGCCTGTTGAGGAGAAGATCTTTAGAGAAAAAAAAATCCCGCAACATTTCAGGGCTGTTAGATGTAATAATAAGGAAAGCTATAGTCAAGAATTTCATAAATTGGTTACATTACTCCTTGTCCTGGAACTTAAATAAGTTGGGTAGTTTATGAACACAGCTAAACACAACCTATCACTACAGTGTTAAATTGTATTTAATGGATGAAAGACATTGTTAAGCAAGTCATGATAAACTGAGAAACATATTTACATTTTATTCCAGAATTACAAACAAAAAATTTACTTCTGCAATTTATTTGCATACATTATCAGTAAAATGTAATACTACTACTATACATTTACCTGAAGTTTGAGTATTTGCAATTTATTCCCATATCTTTAATATTTTATTTACAATTCTAAGTCATTTTTTTGCATCTTTGCTTTCAATTTTAATCTAATAGGAGATTTTCTACTTTAATCTGAAATGTTTTATCATCCTGAAAATGTTAACAGTTGTTGCCTTCTAAATTCTTGCTACGCATTATTTTACTTGGCTTTATTTATATGGAGGACAGGATTGTGCAGATAGGATTTAAAAACATGCCTACCTACTTACCTACCTGCCTGTCTGCCTGGCTACCCACCTACCTACCTACCTACACACACACATATTCATACATACATGATCTAGTCTGTATGCGGTAATCTTTGTTCAAATACATGTCCATCAATTCTAATGATATTATAATGACTTATATTAATATTTTGTTCATATTTTCATAGTAATAATTAAACCATTTTAATAATTATTAATAGTTACTAAATCACTTTGGTACTAACATTTACATCATATATTTTTTCTTCTGAATCCATACATCAAAGATAGATTCATTCAGGGTTGATATTTAATGGAAATACTGTTACCATGGTTAGGTACAAAATTGCGGTAGGTTTTTCAATTACCAATCATTGCTAACATTTTTATGAGTATTTACATGGCTGAAAACAATGGAAAAATTGATATCACCAAGTTTTGTAAATTATTTAATTTAAGATGTTACCAACAATGTATCATAGTGTAGGTCATATTATTAAAGTGCCACATTTTTTGTTTCAGGTGGTATTTGGATATGTCTTAAATGAAACATTTTTTTATTATATAATGTTCCAAACTTTGTTTATATATTTCGTTATTTCTTGTTGTATGATAGGTGAATACATTTTGGAGTACTGTTATTACTGTAAAATATTGTGCCATCCTTAATCCACCCAGGCCTCGTAATTGGGGATGTACAGTGCTAGCTACTGAAACCCAGTGAAAGAAAAAAAAAATTCTTTTTTCTAATGACAATGGTGTGCTTTGTAGATTTACAATAATTTATTGACAAGATTACCTTAAAAGCTTAACATTTTGTTTTATGGCTGTTTGATGGTAAATTTGTATTTCTTTCATTATCTGTAAAGTGCTTTATAATAGAGCTAATTAGTTCCAGTGTAATTGAACTATTTAGCTCATAATGAACTAGTTTATATCTAATCTCACTAATGCTTCTTGGGAAATTCTGTTAGAAATTAAATGTTGCAAATTTGTGTAGGGAGAGTGGATTTATTGGTGTCAATATATTGTTGAATTTAGGCTTTATTCATTTTGGTTTTAGGAATAAATGTCAGTACGTGACACAAATGTGATCAAAGCTTTAGCTGATCGATAAGTCTAGGCAGCTTCCCAGGGTCTGTTGTTTTCATTTATAAGCTAGGGTCAACCATAATGCAGGAAGTCATCATGTTGTGCTGTAATGGATCTTATAAAACTAAATTTGTAGAATGAAAACAATTCTGCTTGTCTAATTCCCCATCCAAAGCATAGTGGTACCAGACGTGTATAAACTACAACAATATGCTCTCTTAAAACTAATATTATTTTCTAATGTACAATACAATGTATCTTATCATCTTACCATCTGATGCATCACCTACAATTTTGTAGTCCTATACTTGTTTGGTGTGGGGTAGAGTGGGGAGTAGTAGTTGTATTGCAAAATATTATACAAGTTTTAGTGATTTTATATGACTGATATTCATTCTGAATCTAAACTACTTACAGGTTGGCAATGTCCATATTGCTGATGGTACACATCATGTATATATATATATATATATATATATATATATATATATAACTATATATATATACCCTTATATATATATATATATATATATATATATATATACTCTATATATATATATGCAGTAAACAGACAATCAACAGTGCAAAAATAGTTTCTAACTAGCCTAATCGTGTTCTACTCTAAATAGTCTTTTTTCAATGGCAATTGCAAAACAGAGACAACAGACAGAAAATACAAAATGCGTTGAGGTTACAAAGTTTTACGCTGACTATTTTGACAGGAATGAAAGCTTGAAAGTTTTGATGTTTCAACTAGATGGATTCAACTTGATGCTGATGTTGAACAATTATGTTTTCATGACCTTGAAATCGATAAGCCATATCACAATTTCTTCTGTAAATTTGTGTAACCACAAATTATATCCTGGATATTGTATTGCTTTAATGGTAACTATTGGTTGATGGGTGACTAATAAGCAAATTGAAAGAATTAATTAAATGAAAATGTGCCTGCTGCAAAGTGATGATAATTATGTTTGTGGATTGGTGTCCTTTTCTAGTCTTCTTGCTTTAAACTCATTGTATTCAATGTTCTACGGCAACATATCCAGCAAGTTTCCTTTTCTTTCCTGGTCTTGAAACTCCAGTTGGAATTATGAGTAATTGCAAAAACTTTTTATATCACTGAATGTGTGACCACGGGAATATAATTGTTCTGCAATTGGTTTTCTGTTTAGCTTTTTTTATCATCCATTCAAAGCTAGGAAGACTGATCCTGTTATGGAATAATTCAGTTTCTCAGACACACAGAATAATACAAATCTTACATGTGATGAGATACATTACATTCTCTGTTTTGCACGTTTTGCTTGGAGCATTAGTTTCAGCTTTTCACTAGTCGCTGTGCTCATTAAGAGTCGAATGAGCTTAGGTTAGTTAGAAACGCGTTCTGCACTGTTTGTTGCCGAACACACGCTGGATCGAGTGCAATTGAAAGGAATGTTATGCGCTGTAATATATATATATATATATATATATATATATATATATATATATGTATATATATATATGTTATATGTAAGTATAAGTATAAGTATATATATGAAAGGTAGGTAGCAGTTATGTTGTTATATATATATATATATGGAGTTAAGTATATATATTATATATATATGTGTGTGTGTGTGTGTGTGTGTGTGTGTGTGTGTGAACCTATTAATATTATTTGAATCGAATATCAGCATTATAAATGGCTTCTGTCAAAATGATCAATTTTGTATTTTCAAATTCCATCCATTAAAAGGAGACTCTCGGAGTCACTGATGCTCTACTGTCCAAAACGAATTGTCATGGAATTCAAGATAAGACCCTTTCTTGTTTAACGTTTAGGTATTTTAACTATCACAGATGTTCTTAAGTTATGTGAGTTTTTAATTAACGACAGCATTAACCATATTGGATGTAAGATCGGTGCCTTTTTCGTTTGGGTGAAACTGGACTAAACCACATATTAATATGGCCGTCCTTTCTAAAGAATTAGTGACAAAGTGTTCAATATGATCCTTGCGGCAGGCGTGTTTGAAGTCAGGTCAGCCCCGTTTTAATTCAAGACCAACTATATATCATAGTAGCCTTATGACAACCCTACTTCAGTATGACCTTCCAGTTAAGGGGAGCAGCAAAGAGTATTTTCAAGAGGGCTGCTGCGGTGTCCATATTGGATTTCAGATAGGCCCTATTTTCATTGAGGAACCAACTAGACATCACAAAGATGTAATGTAGTGAAAAGGCTATGCTGACGTCAGATCGGTACCATTTACATTTAGGCCCCTCTACACCTCATCAGAAGCATATTAGTGAAACTCCCATGTTGGTATAGCCATCAGTTCAGGAGGAAATGCAATAGCAAGATCATGATGATGACCACTGTGGCGGCCATATTTAGTATTCGAGCAGAACCATTTCTAATTAAGACCAACTGGCCAGATCGGCATCTTTATCATTAGGATTAACTAGACCTCATGAAAATGTCTTTAATGGTAAACCCCATTATAGTTATGACCTAATTAGGAAGAGCAGATAAACGTGAGTTTAAAGATAACACCTGTTAAAGTGGCATTTTGGTTGTTTGCGAGGCAGTATTTGCATGTATTACCAACTAGATGTTAGGATGATCGTGTTTGTAAAGTTTTAATGCGGGCCGACCATGATAAATTCCCTATGTTAAATTTCCATTGTTCCTATTCAGGCCCACCCATGTTAAGCATTTCCTATGTTAAATTCCCATTGTCCCTATACAGGCCCAATACATTGTTGCTATTTTATATTCCCTTTGTCCCAAGACAGTCCCACGCATGTTAAATTCCCGTTGTCCGTAAACAGTCCCAATCCCTTGTCGCTCTGTTCCATTTTCCTCTTGTCCCTAGACAGTCTCAAACCCTTGTCCCTCTATAGTCCCACGCATGTTAAATTTCCCAATGTTAAATTTCCGTGTTAAATTCTTATACCTTTCTTATTCTATATTAGTTATCAACTGTTTAACTACATAGTGTACATATATAAAATCCTATCTACCTAAAGTAGGGGGTGCGGTATGACAGCCCATAGTAAGACCATCATCCACAACTATACAATCACACACGAAGGAAAGAAAGTAAGAATATATAGTTATATGGAAATATACAAATATAAGACTCAGATAAGTATCTGAATATCTCGATGGACCAAAACGGCCGTTTCGTATTGTCATGGGTCTTGTAAGTCGCACCTATGCATGAGAAATGCACTTTCTGGGCCTGACTCTCAACAAATAGAGCACATTTCATTATGTTTCATTGTTCAATCTCCAAGAGGGAACAGAGTGCCCTTATGTAGATTCACTTGCTTCGTCTTCATAACGCTCATTGCTGATTATTATACAATTTCTTTGTTTGTTTGTTTTTGTCACTGGGTGGCTAAAGGGGAAATAGGAAAGGGCCTGCCTTTATCACAAATTGGCGGCCATTCAGCATTTTCAACTTCCATACCTATTTCGATTGTCACTTTCAATTCTGTATTTTTTATGCTGTAGTAGGTGGAATGTTTTAATGCGCCTTGATGTCTCGTATATATAAAGTTAGTCCCCTAAATTCCTTCTTTGTAGTATGAGGATGCTATTCTGGACGATCCAGAATGTGGGTCAGGTCTTTGGGCCATGTTGCTACTTAGTCAAATACCTGCTACATGTTGTACATGGAAATAAAGTTTGGGACTTAGGAGCTACGCATAATGAGGAAGTGGATTCTATTTATTTGGATTTCATTCCTTTGACTTTTGAACGGTTAAGGTGTTAAGACACTGAGAGAAACTTAAAAAGGAACAACAGGAAGAAAGCATACCAACTGGTCCAAGATCTCACAAGCACAACACAATGGGGAGTTACCAACTTACAGGATAAAGCCGTAAACTGCCTCACAGAAGATAAAGACATTATGAAAAGATGGATAGAGTACTGCGCAGAACTTTACAACCACTAAGCCACAATAGATCCAGAGGTACTGAACGTCCCTCCAACAACTAACAACAACAACCACCCTATCCTACGGGAAGAAGTAGAAGCAGCCGTGAGATCGCTGAAAAAGAGGAAGTCAGATGGAGGGGAAAACATCCCTGCAGAACTGCTCGAAGCAGGGGGAGAAGCAATGATTAGCGCCCTCACAAACATCTGTTACAAGATCTGGGAAACACGAGAATGGCCATCGCCGTGGATCATCACCCTCTCCAAGAAAATCAACTTACAACAGAGTCAAATCCACCGGACAATCAGTTTTATAAGCCATCCAAGCAAAGTCATATTGAGGAAACTGCTGAAAACACTAAAGCAACAGCCTGTAAACATCATTGCCAAGGAGCAGGGTTGTTTCAGAGCAGGGCGCAGCACAACACAGCAGATCCTCAACCTCGGGATATTGTGTGAGAAGTACCTCCAGCACCAGCAAGATCTGCACAACGTCTTCGTGGATTTCAAGAAGGTATTTCACAGGGTATGGTATGCAGCCTTGTGGGCGACCATGAAACTGTACAACATCGATGACAACCTCATCACAGTAATAGAGCACCTCTATGATAAGGCCATCAGTGCAGTATATTCAACGGCAGCATATGGGACTGGTTCAAAACGACAATAGGAGTCAGACAAGGCTGTCTGTTCTCCCACATTATTCAACATCTTTCTGGAGAGAATCATGGCTGACGCGCTTGTAAAGCATGAAGGGACATTCAGCATCGGAGGCAGAACAGTGACCAACTTACGTTTTGCCGAAGACATTGATGGACTAGCAGAAAATGAGCAAGAAATAGCTTGCTTAGTAGAGTATCTCGACAAAACCTTTGCAGCCTACGGCATGGAAATCAGTGCAGAGAAGATCAAACTGATGCCCAACAACACCAAGGGCATCCGTGCTGACATCAGGGTCCAAGATACGAAGCTAGAAACAGTCCACAGCTTCAAGTATTTGGGGCCAATTAAACTGATGAAGGATCGAGGCCTGAAGCACTCTCCAGGATTGCGCAGACACCATCAGGGCTGACAAAACTGGAGCCCACCTGGAACGACAAGAACATCGCACTCAGTTGAAAGGTCAAACTGATGCACTCACTGGTTATCTCCATATTTCTCTACGCCTGTGAATCATAGACCATAACAGCTGACTTAAAGAAAAGAATACAGGCCACATAGATGAGCTGCTTCCGAAAGATCCTTGGCGTCCCATACAAAGACCGTGTCACCAATGAAGAAATACGGCAAAGGATCAGACAAGCCATTGGGCCTTACGATGACCTTCTGACCACGGTGGAAAAACGTAAACTGTAGTGGTATTGGCAAGTCTCACGATCATCAGGAATTGCCAAGACAATCCTGCAAGGCACTGTAAACGGAAGAAGAAAAACAGGCAGGCAGAAAAAGAGGTGGGAAGACAACATTCGACGGTGGACAGGCTTGACATTGAGCGACTCACTGTGAAAGACGGAAAATCGTCAGGAATGGAGGAAGCTGGTTGTTAGGTCTTGTGCGGTGCCCCAACTGTCTACCAGACATCGGGGCTGATGATGCTGCTGATGATGTTGTTAAGGAATTCACTACAGGAGAAAAGAAAGGAAGACGTAAAATCAATGTTTAATCTTCCTTTGTCTATAAAAGGCTTTTCTCCCATGATGGATGATTGATTGATTAACTGATTGATTGATTGATCGGTTGATTGATTGACTTGGAAACGGTCGGTCATCTGATCATGTAATACAGTTTAGATAATTATATGGAAACAATACTAAATAACTGTTGATAGAATGGAGGGATCTTGAAAATTCAGTTCATATATATATATATATATATATATATATATATATATATATATATATATATATATATAGTAAGTATATATATATATATATATATATATATGTATATATATATATATATATATATATATATATATATATATATATATATATATATATATATATATATATATATATATAAGGAGAGAAAAACATTCAAACTCCGTTAAAATATAGGTTACATCATATTGTCCAAGCTTAAGGAATGATCAGTACTCTATATCCGTTTTCAGCTTAAGGGCACCACTGACAGGAAAATACATTTGGAAAGTACAATGCGGATCTTTTGCCAGGTCATTGCTTACATTGCTTACATATCACTATTATTTTCACTCAGCACTATCCTTTGAACAATATCTTGCAATTAAAAGTTTTCAATGCAAAAGTATCTGAAAGATATATATCTAATTAAGATTAATTTTCAATTTGGTCGCAGATTTAACTAAAAATGTTCGTATGATAAGCCAAAAAAAGCCAAAATGCACCGAAAATGCTGACTCAATGTAATGTGTCATGGCTGTTGATATTCGAAGATGCGCAAGACTACTTTGTCACACGGGAAACTATCGTTAATAGTTAATCTTGATAATGTAAAATATTATTAAGATATAATGGTCTCTAGTGTGTACAAGCATGTTTATGGGTATTTTTTTTACTAGGAAGGAATCTTCGCTCTCAAATAGGCGTTTTATGATCTTCCATCACATGTGAATCTTTGAAATTATAGGAAACTTTGTCTTGGTCTATAATATTTCTGAATGATCCAATAATAAAATTAATGCTTGTTAAAAACAAACCAAGAAAACAAGTATTGCCAGCATTGATGCATTAAGGTGGAAGTCTTATTTTCAATGCTTACCGATATTATCTTAAAATTGTATCACTGACAATATCTCAGTTTGTAAATCGGAAACAATAGTTAGGACTGTTGTGAGTGGTTTTTCCTTTGGTACAAATCTGGGTAACATTTCAAATCTGATGAAAGCAGTCTCAGAGTGATTCGTGTGGACTTTTTCTCGTATTTGTTTTGAAAGTAAATTATTTAACGTACCACACCTATATATTAGGTACATATGGATTCAGTTTTATTAAATAATCCTTCAACTTTATTTGTATTAACCACAGCTACATATTAGGTCAAACAAGACAACAGTTGGTGGCCTTGTTATTCTTATTGGTCAAAGAGGACTTACTCTCACAGCATTAAAGGCATGTCTCTGTATTTCGACTTAAAGCACAAGTCCAATATTGCCAAGGTAAAACATTTCAAACCGCTCAAAGAACATAACCCGATGCAAAAAGAAACTTGTATTCCTACAAAATCAGCGACAAGGCGTATACAAAATATATGGAGGATAAAAGGTAAAGTTAGGATAGTAAGTATGAAGATTCCTGATAAAAAGCTTGATAGACATGATAGATCTATCAAAATAGAACAGCTTCGATGATCTTTTTAAAACCACCTTTTATGTTAGTGACAGACCGAGACAGCGTTGCTCCGGGTGTCTCACTTTGCACATGACACATTAATCTAGATGATCTTTGGCTTTATAAAAGCCAGACAGTATTTATATATTGATTGGGAAAAAACAGGATACCATTTCACACAATTAAACAAAATAGGAAACAAATTTTGTACACGAGAATAGGTTAGTCCTAATTTAGGAGAAATCTTACAAGCTTTATTTCACAAATACATATCCGCAGAAGAGAAACTCTTTCTCCATTCATTGTTATCATGTAAGTCTGATATCCGCAACTAATGATTATTTGTAGGCATTGTACATCTTAATTGCAGGGGCAGTACCACTTGATATAATCTCAGCACAATTTGAATAAGCATTCATGGCACTCTTAGACGAAATAGAATGTGCAAATATGGATTGACTGATTTCATATTCACTAGTTTCAGATGCTGTAGTAATTCGCTCCTGTGAACTTCTCCACAACGTTCTTATGTTTATGGATATTTTAATTTCTCGGGTGCATTCGTGCTAATAGGGCGTGCATGTCAATCATATCTACGGGACAAACGTGTCCTTATTTACCTAAAGTTTTGATAAATTAAAAATTGTATGATGAAATATCTAAACTGATATGCAAGAAAAATTTGCATGGCGGAACGAACACATTGAATGGTGGGAGGCTGTGTGCGTGTATTTGGGGAGGGGAATGTATATTTGCCGGCCATGATACATTATGCCAGTTATGAATGGTAGGGAATTTAATGCTAAATTTAGAGTTAATGTATGGTATGAATACTTTCATCTTCGGAAATTTAATATTGTGGGTCGGACTGGGGTTATACAAACACCTAGCATTATAAATTCACTGTAGGTTATATACGAATTAAATGCTGAATCGGCCTCACCAACGTACTGCAATGATAATATATCGTCGATCGGGAGCGCAGTGTATCAAGGAGATACAATTCTGTGTTACTTTTAAAGTCAAACATGGATGCAAGTGTCAAGAGATTCATGTCAAATTTCATGGCGTAAAAGCGAAGCAGAAATTAATGAAGAAATATTGTGATTTTGAGTATTAAAATAATCTTTTGCGTATGCGATATAATGTAAGGCGTTTCTCTTGGTCTTCTTTGATAGTCGATGCTCATAAGGTTCATTAAGAGATTAGTATCTTTCTGCTAGATCAGTTATGCTTTTGCCTCATGTTAGATGCTCGTGGATGAATGTTCATTGTAGTTTTGGATTCTTTTTGAAATTTAAATTCTTACCAATTAAGATACAGAATTGGAATTTTTCTGTATTTTTAAAATTTCTTTTGTATGAATACATTTTGTACATACTTGTCAGGGGATAGTTTGAAGCTCCACTGCCCAGTTTCATCTAGTCCACACTTCAACTGGTCAATCACAGTTTCATTATTGACTTAAGGTGCTTCCCTGATTCAGCTGTCCTCGCAAAATAGGTATACTTCGAGATGACACGGGTCTATCACATTTACAGGTGCAGTGTGTGACACGTCCAAGAATAAAGTCAGAATTTTAACTGGAAAACTACCCCAGAGGTTGCGAAGAGAGGTGTTAATACTGTGGCAAAAGATTCGGATGTGAACCCACAAAGGTTTCACATCCTGTTACACGAGCAACTATAGAGAAGCAAACCCATCAGACACAAGCATGGTAAAAATCTAATCCCCAGATCTTGAATGCAAGTACGTTGCTATAGTAGAGGACAATGCAGAGAGAGGTCTTCCCGGCACTGAAAAACCAAGAGCACAACGATCAAAATGTCATTTTTTTATGTGAGTCCCCAACCATTTTGGCATCAATAGAAACGAAAGGACAAATAAAAGCAGTCAAACTTAAATGATAAGGATTTGATCACACTTATCAATCAGCCGCTCATGTTGAAATGGTCGCACGCGTCATTAATCCAGGAATACCCAGTCAGACTGCGTCCTGTCACATTCAGGGTCAGGCAAAGTATTCAAAGAGGAAATATGGAAGCCGACCCGCTGTTGTAGATTAGACTGGAAGACAACTGTTTCTAGCTGTCACTAGCTAGTTCATGTAATATAAGACCCTCTACTAAAAGCAAGGACTTCATGGAAGTATGAAATATTTTCACATGTACGAGTAAGTACGGTGCATAGAAACAGTTAATCGTCTTCCCCCTGGATGTCTAGAATTGGAAGTGACAGGTAATGTGGAGGAAGAAGTTGAAACTGTTACATGCCCACCAGGTTATATTAAAAGCATGCATATTCCGACTTCCCGAAAGCGGCTACAGGGTCTGCAGCAGCTTAGAGAAGAAGTCTACAGGGTGGGTAGAAGCCAATCTAAGAAACCCCTCCACAAGAGCGAACATCACAAAAGACTGCTGTACAACGATTGCTAAAAATATTGTCTGACTCCATGGCGTTTACCGATTGGCTTTTGCAAACCTATTTTCATTACAACGGTTCACGTTACAGACTGGATATCTATCGAGCAACAATCTTAAACGCAACTTTGAACTTTGGGGAATATTATATGAGATGATGAAGTTATCCAAGGGTAAAATGTACCCGCGGAATGGTTCATATTTGTAGAAAACAAAAAGCATACTATACAGAATAAAGTGAGAACTTGTATCTGAATGAAATGAGTAGATCTTTAGCTAGATGAACTAATATATTTTGAACATATGAAACTAACACATTATTGACCGTTCAGGTCTGCCCGACTTAGACAAGCGAAACATGTCTTAAAGTAAATCACTGGCATTTCAACCGATGATTCCGCTGCCCGTTTGTGCCTTTGGGCAGGCCATTTCTAAATTTGCATCGAACGTACGTTCTCCAGATATGTAAATAGTACGCATTTTTGTTCATGGTACATGGACGAATTTCGCTGACGATCTGTAGGTCTTGCCATTTGAATCTGCTAACAGCCTTAGAAAATCGATCAAAGGCCGAGAGTAGCCATTAATTCTGAACTGTACGGGATAGCCTGTGTTTACCTCGAAGTATTCCGGTGCAGAATTATTCATCCGACTGCATTGAGCTTTAGCAAGTGTTGAGGTACAGACAGTTCTTGCGTGCCGTGAACAGACGACCAATTCCCTCGTAGGAGTCTAATTAAAACAGGAGGATGCCAAAGAGCTCAACAGCAGTATTGTAATAGAGTTCGAATAACTCTCAGAGATCTACTCTCACTAAAAGATCTGGTGGTCGGGAGGCAAAGACTATAGAGATTTTCAGCAACACCTCTTGTGTAGAAGCCTATCAGACTGAAGTGTAGAGTTCCACCTGCTATAATTCTATATATGAACCACCATTATAAGCTGCTTCAATCAGTCAATCAACCAATCAGTCAATCAATCAGTCAATCGGTCAATCAAGTACAAGACTCAGTAAATATTTGATCTACATATGGTAGTTCTAACCACATCTTTGGAAACAATGTAGAGTTAGAATTGTATCCCTCTAACGGAAAAGGCTGTCATTTCAGATGACTAAACAATGTATAAAGATGATACGAAAGAGGAAGTAGACAAAGAATAAAGTCTTCGGCGGAAACGAAGATGATCCAGCAACAGGTAGAGATACGAGTGCAACACTGGCATCATCAATATAAACGTAGTGACTATCAACCACAAAATCAATAACTACTGCAAAATTGAATCGATACTCACATCCCGAAACCGAGGATTTGAAGTTGAGAACAATGAGCCTAGTCTAGGACTCTTTGTCTCATCTTAGACATAGGATACTGAAATGTGTTCCAAGATGATTAACTGCCGTAACGACAGAACAAGGATGTTCAGTTCTCAAGAATAACAACAACCTACAAAAACCTTGACAACTGGAAATGGCCGGTTTTGGTTAAGGCAGATTTCTAGAAATCGGGATACTACTCAATATTAATACAACTATGCCATTATCTTTGGTTTATGTGTGTCTGTGTAAATATATGGATCTCATCAGCGCAAATGTAGGTATAAATGTCTCTAATTTTGCTATATATTTGTCACTTTGGTTTAGTATAAATGTAAATATTTTAGGCAACCCATTCTCTTGGTAATATTATTGTGGTTCCGTTTTTTATTTATTTTACTTTTTTTCTCCTTGTTGCAGTTTTCTGTTTTTGGTTCACAATTTTTCGTTCGTACTTTAGTAAGTCTTATATTCATTGCGCAAGGTTTTGCCCATAGTATATCTTTTTCATTGTACATGCATAAGAATACATTTTATCATTGCACATGTTTCTTTGACTGAGCATAGACACAAATAATTTCGTTTTGCAAACGTTACAGCCGCTCATGTCGTGATGAAAACTCTTTCGAAAAGTGATTCACCTTTGATATAAATCTCTTAATGCTTGCGGGGAACCGAAATTTAGAACAGACCCACGATAGCTTACATCATACCTACTTCTGCATCCTATTCAACAGTATACAAAAGTAAGTTAATAAGTGTTTTGCTGTCAGTGTGAAATTAACATTGAACTCTCAAAGTGAGATCCTAATGCTAATTTCCTCTATGATTCTTCTGCTCACTGATACTATTAAATTACTCCAGATTGTCTTACTGGCTATAAAATTTAAAGGATATTTGGTTGGTTTTGTTAGTTAATTTCCTTCACATGCTGTATAATGGCTCAGTCCAAAACGGCAGGAATGAAACCTTTTGCTTCACACCTTCCCACACAAGACTGCATCCTTCATACCTCTCCTCCACCAACGACAGTCACCAGTTACTTGTGAAACATTTATCATATTTTCTTTCTTGGTCTCTTCATTGCTTTAAACGACAATATCGATGTGTTTTTCATAGATATCAATATATTAATTTCATAACATGCAACAAATGTTAGGCCTATATCTGTTGACATGCTGCAGATCAGTGGCAGGCAATACAAGTTTCCAACAAAGAAAGGTAAATCGTTATTCGCATGAAAGTCCATATTACTTAATGCTTTTTGTTCCGCGGATTCTTTTGTACATTCTTACAGAGTTAGAGAGTTTGTTATGTAGGGCCTAATATTACACTATTTATCCAATGATGAAACTGCCCTAACATTTCCCCATTTTTGTAAAGTATGCTAGGCCTTGTCATGGAAGAAATATTTTATGTAAAGATTGTAGCGTAGAATGGTCAGCTGTCTAATATGTCCAATATATGTTTTATCTGTAATATGTATGATTAATAAAAGACAGTTGAAATATAGCCTGGGGATGTGAGGGTGGTGGATTGTTCAAAAAAACAAATATTTCTTGGTCATCGGTAGCGAGATTAATGAAACAATATTGTAA
This sequence comes from Megalonaias nervosa, assembly GCA_016617855.1. Taxonomy (NCBI): domain Eukaryota; kingdom Metazoa; phylum Mollusca; class Bivalvia; order Unionida; family Unionidae; genus Megalonaias; species Megalonaias nervosa. The sequence continues at coordinate 2,138 of JAECUM010008339.1, read as the reverse complement.
TAAAGTTATTGTTGTAAAAGTGGTGCTGGACTGCGGTGATATAACATAGCAAATATTTTACTTATATATTTAGATTTATTTCAATTCTGTATTTTGTAGATCTGAGCGACCTCAGCTAGACTGTTATGATGACGTGTACGTCTGGATGTTATCCAACATTTAAGACGTTTTATTGAATAAGCGTCATTCTTCCCTTTTGTTATCATGCTTGGACTTGCATAACCCTCATTTTATCTCACTGGTAATACTTGTATTCATGATGTTTTCTTTAGATAGATATCTCTTGGGCAAAATAGAATAGGCTAAGAATTAAAATGAAAGGAAAGCAATACAATGCTTTAAATCGGTTTTGCAGGTATATTGTTGTACAAAGAATGTGTCTAGACATTTTGTACGGATCAGCTCTCCCATCTGAAATATTGCTCTAAATATGTCACGACGCAAAGTAAAAACAAAACAACATTTTGCAAACTTTATATATATATATATATATATATATATAACTGACTATATTCGTAGTAGGTATATCCAAACATATTTTTCTTTATTCTTTCTATCTCGTTATTGTTTATCATAGTTAGAGGCGATCCATAGGCGATGTTCCATGATTCAGATTTGCATATCTTACTATGCTATCTTCTCTCAAAGCGATTCTAATCAGTAAATATAACTGGACTCTTACTGAATCAGTTTGTTTTATTTTCCTACTTTAAGCCTTCACGAAAAGTGTTCAACGTTATTTAAGAAGTAAAATGGACAATATTGATTAGATTCTCTACCGGCTATTGTATGCTTCCTTGTGATACATTTACTTTTTCCTTGTTGCATTAATAATTATTGGAAAGTCTCTTTTTATTTACAAACTGATTAAAGGAGGTAGTAAATTTCTTCGTCAAGGGTTCAGTATGTTTATGTCAAGCAAGTTTATGAGGGCATTTTTAGTACTTTTATCATTATGGAACTAATTAAAAAAAGAAACGTACATGCTCCCTGTAATCGCTGTATCTTACTAAAGTTTTGCAATATTCACAAGTAATTTTTGTTTTCGTATTTTATAATTGCTTCCTTTTCCCAACTAAAACATTGTTTTGTTTATATGTTCCCACACTTGCATCCTTTAAAGTGAGTATGTCGATGTTACAATTTGATAAGAATGCCCTTGTTAGCTACATATACGACATGTATTGTATTTTCTTTGATTTCAAATAGTTGTTGTACGCAAGTGTAATACATTAGGGCGTCAGGCATTGTACTAAAAGATTCATTATGACCTGTACATTACTCTACTACATATTGTTTAGAATTCACTTTTTTAGTTTTCTCACATTGCATACGTCACATTTTTGTAGTAAAGAGATAATCCCTACTCGATCAATATTCCTTTGGTATTCCGTTTATTTGAGGCAAGTTATCGGAGACAGGGTCTCATATGAGTTCTTGTCTGATTCTGAAAAACATTTCTCTGAAACTCGCAAGATAGCATTTGATAAAATAGATTTATAGTTTGATATCATAACTTTCTAACCGATATATTTTTATTTAAATTAGCTTGATATCATAACTTTCTAACCTATATATTTTTTTTTTAAAAATATAACAGCTATTTGATATCCATATAGGTTATGCGATACATGAAGACTTACTTTTGGGGTCTCAGGCTTTCATTGTTAATTGTCACATGTTTCTTGCTTTGTGGTGTGTTGTAGTATATTCATCAATAACACTATGCAAACTATCAACATATTTTGTCTGGTTCTATTTTGATCGAGAAACATTCACGCTTTGATTTTGTGAGTTACCTTAAGCCTCTCTACTTCAAATATTTTTGTACCGAATTACGTTGAGGTCTATTATTTATTGGTATACATTTTGTGTCGAATGTTTCGTATGTGTAATAATGTTTCTTCATCGGAAATATTCACTAAAATTTCATATTTTCTTCCTTTCCATTTCTTAAAACTTCAGTATTTTGCGAAGTCACTTATCACTCTTAAAGTGTAATATATATATATATATATATATGTATGTATGTGTGTGTGTGTGTGTGTGTGTGTGTGTGTGTGTGTGTGTGTGTTGCGTTTCCCCTAAGACAATTTGTATTTAATTACATGTGCAAAAGCAATATATATATATATATA